>NW_019294366.1:16009-26608 GCF_000500325.1 Leptinotarsa decemlineata
ATTAGTTACCGTTTTTGCAGGCTTTGTTCAACCCATAGAAATCTACAGGGTGGTCGAGTGTACCAATTTAATCGAAATTAAACGACCTCATGCATTTATTTTTATGATATTTAGTATGTTATAAAAATATCCCTAGACTTTTCCGATGTATGTACCAACGATTGAGGTATTTATATATACTAATTTAAAAGCAGATTTCGTAAAGTCATGTTTTGAATTTTCAATTTCAACTTATTGTAGAGTCATGAGATGAGAATTTTTTCATAACAGTTTTTTTGTATGATAGTGCTGCCAGGCGAAGTCATCAAAATTATAACAGCACGAAATCGTAAAAAGCGAACAGGCATAAAAAAAACATACAAAAACATATATGTCAAAGTAAAAGAACCACTAAAAGCATACAAACAACGAGAAGAACGTCTTGGACGTGTCTGGCTGCACTGTAAAACGTACGAGTAGGTTTGAGTAGCTTCTACTGGAGCCGTAATCCCGGATTCCAACAATCGGAGAAGTCCATTTGGAGAAGTGTAAAACAACAGCCTTTAGTTTCCTCAATGGTTTCTGGATATAGGATTTTGATCAGAAGTTGTAACGTTTAGTGCATTAAACCCTAGATTAAGACCTTGTACTTTGTTATATTTTCTATTAAAGCAACCATAGGAAGGAGTAGAAAGTTTCAGGACCTTGACACTCGTGATTTCTTCATCCATAGGCAGCTTATGTTCAACAAAGATCATTTAGTATTTTCATTCATTCATGTCAAGGTAGGGGATGCAAAACCCTATTAAAACTGTCAAGTGAACCGTATTTTATTGGCATTCATGAAGTGTCTTCTATCTCGGTGTAACTAAGTTGGTCTACAGTGACAAATGTTGAAAAGGAGTACAGTATTTCTGGAAATTTCTGTAGATGGCGTCGGAACGAGAGCTTTTAATTTGCTAACCCTTTTCAGCACTGAAAACTGAATTTCATCACTGAAAACTGAATGTCTATAAAAATTCAAGAACCGACCTGAGCCCACGCCGCTGCAAATCAAGAGCTAGTCATTTCAACTTGGCACATGTATCGCTTTCTTGATCTAGATCAAGAAACGAGTAAGAGACCAATAGCGAAAATTAAACTGTGCGAGTAAAATTATATATTTCAAACTGTCTGCACTATTGTGCAAATCGTTTCATTTTGACACAATAGTCCTCTCGCTTCTGGATCACCATGTGTAGTTCAAGAAGTATTTCGTATTATGCACCCACGCCTATTCAACAATGTAATAATATCCTGTTTCACTAACTCAACACGGTTGAAGTTATATTGTATGAAATCAGTATCTGAAAAGTTATTTCATCTATCTTCTGGTCGTATCGACGATGTTGCAATAAAAAAGCCGCTTGTCTGGATTTCTATTCACTCCTAGCCAGCTAACGGTACAAACTCAAGAATGGGTCACGTGTATGACCAAGACTCACGTTGATATGGTATCATTTGTTTTTGCCGATTGTCAGATAGTATTACGACGGCCTTACTACATTTCCGGTATATCTTTAAGAAGATGAATGAGATTTATAGGTGAAGTGTGGGTAGTTAAGTGGTTCTACCTTTAGTGTAACAGTGGAAGAGAGTTATTGTTAAGAACCAAGGCGAAACGAGAGATAAAGTTGTATTTTATTGTTTCTTTATAAGTTGGGAAGATAACTTTTCAAAGACTCCATTTATGAACCGGTATTATCCTCATGAAATGTGATGTTGCTTCTTTGTAAGAAAGTGCCGTTTCTCGCTTTGTTTTTCTCGAGATGGAAAAGCAAACTAATATATTGCACTGCAAAAAGAGCTTTTATTATGAGATGAATACAGTGGAAAAAGTTTATCACATAAATTGAAAGAGGTATATTTCCTCTAAGTTTGTATTCCAAACATTTGTTATGGAATTGAAACAGATATCATTCACAGTTGTCCTAGACAATATGGTAAATCCTCACTGGTAGACATCCGATGTTTCGCCGTAAGACACTTGACTTATCAGCTCTTCAGTACCAAACAGGAAAATTTACCAACTTTTCCCAACTTTTTCTCAAGTCGAAAAAGCAGGGGGAGAGCCTCCCCCCATCCAACCCATGGCGACGGCCCTGGTACCAAATATGTACAATATTATTACAAAAAACACTAAATTCATTCATAAAATTACGACTTTATGTCACGAATGAGTTCGATCTACCCATATCATCGATTAGAGTACGTAATGACATTCATTTGCGTATTTGATTGAATCCAGTCACACTACAGAAATTTTGTTTGAATGAAAAGAGGTATATGAGTATTTGACCGCTACAAAGCAATATGTATATTATAAATCTGTTATTTATTGGATTACTTTATAATGCTGCTCAAAGATGATAGACACATTTTTCGCGTTACTGATAATTTGCACGAAAATTTTTGAAATATGTCAATTTCATGAAATAACACTAATATAAAAATGTTACTCCCACTTCTATCTTTAACTGACAGTTACCTTTCAAAAAATGGGGGATTTTGTAATATTCACATCGTGTCAAAGGTAATTTTTCCTTACATCATATTTGGTGACCCTTTGAGAACAGAGAATTGAAAATGATATATATGGATAAATTATGGAGATTTGGCACTATGAGTTTGACATTGGGAACAATTTAGCAAGTCCATTGCAATTCCTGTTATCCCGGAAATATATTCGACCTTCGTGATTCTCTATGAACACTTAATTATTCAAACCAAATTTATATTCTGCGTCAAATTCTAGAACTTCAATAACTTTATTACCTAACTCATATATGCGATGGAATTGGCCGATACGAAAATCCATAACGTATTCAAGTAACACTTTGTGTGAGATTTTCACTGAAGGGTTTACTAAACCGCAACACGTGTTCCACTATGCAATAGCTTCCTCAGGCATGTGCGTAATATGCTGATGATTTGCAAACCATCTTTTGGCAAAGGGGAAGGTGTTTTACCACGACTATGAAGTGTTGCATTTGGAAGACAAAGGTTTGAAACTCAAACTTTTGAGATGGATGGAAATTAATAGCTTCAAGAATTCTGAAAATTTACTGCATATAATTGCATACCACTCTATTAAATCTTTTTTCCTATGTTGAAATTAGGTAATTTAGGTAATATGTAAACACAGATAATTTTCATATATGTATCTATAACATATCCATCTGAATGAGTCCGTAAAATGTCTTTTCTTTTGTTCAAAATTTCAACTGGTACATATGTGAGAATTGGCCGCGGTAGTAGTGCGCTGACTCACGATAGGAAGGCCGTGGGTTCGATTCCCGCCTCGATCAGATATTTTTCTCGAGAGAATTTATCTGGTTGAAGGTGGGATGATTCTGCAACTGTGTTAGGAATCACACGTTTCAAGGTAAGACCTCATTAGTCCTTAGCTCGCACAAGTTTCTCAACTTTCTGAGAGTTGTCGTTTGAATGGGGGCGACAGCTGATTAATGGAAAAAAAAAATTAAACAGATTTAAACAAATTCATTTCATCATTCGTCGCCAAGATGGCGCTACGTTTTTCATTGAACGAATTGTTCCTTTAGGTGATTTGATTTATAGCCAGTCTTCAAGTATGTGAAAAGTTTTCTTTCCTTATACGAGGAATTGGGTAACTTTCGGATATGCGGTTGGTTACCTCGTTCACATATAGATGGGGCGATGACAAACCTGTTGTTTGTTGTCCACTTCAGCCTATTTCGAGGAATGATACTCTGAATTCGATTTTCAATTATCGGGAACAGGCCTTTGGCAACAGCAGGTGAATTATCGGAAATCATCGACTTTATGTTGATGATAGACACTACCTTGCACTGACGAGTGGCCAAACAGCCCGAAACCAGTCTGCAAGTGTGTTTCAATAATTGAAAATCTTTTGCGGCAGTTGTATCGCCAACGACATATGCAGGGATAACCTTCGTGGTATTAACCAGGGAAGTAGTTGTTTTCTGATAGAGGTCAGTCCATTAGCCTACAGTGTAGGGAGTTGAGACTGGCCTGAATGAACTGTTCCTTTAGATGATTTGATTTATAGCCAGTTTTGAAGTATGCCCACTGACTATATGTGAAAAGTTATTCTATTTTTTATCACATTCAATGCAATAATATGCGATATGTGGCTTTTCAATAAATTTTTCATTGCGTTCAAAAAATAATTCAATGACTACATATCAGAAAGATAAATAAACCGGTGAAATCTTCTGATAATCTGACTTTTGTTGGAAATGAGTGTCGACACATTTTTTGTTTGGTTAATGACAGCCAGAAAGTGTGCTACGAATGAGAACAATATAATTTAATTGAATTATTCATTTATTCATTCATTAACCCCTGAATGAAAATATATAATTTGTATCTACTACAAATACACCTCTTGAATACATTTAAATATACAGGGTGTCCCTGGATTTCCTCTTTTCCTCTCGGGAATGTATAGATGAGGTCAAAATATCACCAGTATAACTTTTTTTCCTAAAATCCTTCGTTACCAAGTAACGGGCCCTCGAAGTTACAAAATGAAAAATGATCAAAGTTGCTACTGATTTATAATAGAAGCGGCAACACCGCATTGTCGAAAATATTTTAGTTGGCTAGAGAATGTCCGAATATGCCCTCCATTAAATTTTCAAAGTGATCACTTGTCTGGTTCACCAGAAACGTCTAATGTGCCATCCACCGTGAATCAGCCTGTATAGTTAGTAACTGCAATTCAACACGAAAGAGGTTTTAACAAATTTAGAAAAATAATATATGGGAAATTCTCGCTGGACCTGAATAGTACTAACTAGTATGCAATAGGTAGTTTTTTATTTATTGCACGATTAAAATCTATAGAATGGGACGTGATGTTTAGCAAATCCAAATTGAAATTCAAAATCATCGAGGCGAGATACATACGTATAAGAAAATAAATATTTCGAAATGAATTGCGAAATATTATCGCTCCCAACTACCTACAGAGTAGGCTCTGGTAAACGTCTGTCGGAAAACAACTACTTCCCCTACTGATACTACACTGGATATTGAATTATATCCGAGAGACATTTATGCAACATACCTCACAGATGCTAGTCTCGCAGATGTTTCTCTTTCATTCAGCAGCAGGACCATGTAAAACTTATTCGAATATAAATGTCTGTAAGATATAGTTCAATATCCAGAGTGGTATTAGCCGGGTAAGTAGTTGTTTTCCGACAGACGTTTACCAGAGCCTACTGTGTAAGTAGTAGGGAGAGATTATTTCGAAATATTTATTTTCCCATACGTATGTGTCTCTACTCGATATTTTTCATTTTCGATTTCTTTCAGACGAAAGTTTCATATATGTAGCGAAGCCGTGTTGAAATTAATCGAGACCCAGGCATTTTGCTGTCTGGGTAGGATCTTTCCATTGACGAAATGGAATATCTCTCGAAACCGCGGTCTGCAGGTGATGTACTCAGCAGGGTCCTGCTGCTGGATCAATGAGAAACATCTGGGAGACTAGGCTCTGTGAGGTATCTTGTATAAATGTCTGTCGGGTATAATTCAATATCCAGCATGGTATTAGCCGGGAAAGTAGTTTCCGACAGATGTTCAGCAAATCTGATATACAATTGAAATTGGTTCTTCTTTATTAGTCAATGCTATATCGAAAATGGAATAATCCTACCTTTACAAAAGTCCTACTCTTGAATGATCAAACTTCCAGTTATCATAATTATTTATCTTGAAACGCAACGCAAGTTTTATACCGCCACTGATCTATTCCCGGCATAAATGAAAAAAAGTCTCATAGCCAAAAAAAGACGATAAAATGAAGACGAGTCCTAAAGGAAATTGCCAAAATATATGTAGGTTTTGAAAATACTATTAAAAATATCACAAGATTCGCTCCGGAAAGTTCCACACGCCAGTTCCAGTGTTCAACTAGTACGCAAAACCCTGATGGACCTTGTGCTTCCTCAAACCCGCGGTCTGCGGTCTGCCAGTTGGTAACTGGCCGGTCGCATTATAATATGTTAGAAATTTGTTAACATTATTACATAAAATACAGAGTCTAACACTTTTCTAAAACGGTTTTGCACACTTAAGTGTTATTTATAGCAAATAACGTACTCTTTCAAGAATTTGTGATGTATTCATTACATGTTTTCATTAACTTCCCATACTAGGAAAGTGAATGAAATTAAGCTTCGTGAGAAATAATGGAAAAACATTAGTTGTCAATTTTGATTTTTTCCCAATAATTATTGGGCGTAGTAGAGATGAGGCAATACAAAATATCATTTACGGTACAAACCACATATCATAATATTACAGTTACTCATTCCTTTCCTGAGTGATATCATCAAATAAGTGTCATAAATGTTGACCCGCTCCACACATCTACTAATTTAGAGCCTTTCCAGACATCTTCATCAAATCCAAAAGTTTTGTAAAATTAATGGTTTTGATTTACCGTTCAGGTACTATGTATATTCAGGCATTGTGGTTGACTTCAGACCCATTGTTAATTTTTTTCACGGCGACCGCCGAGGTCGTCCATTCCTAAAGCAGAATCTGATCAAATCTATGGACAACGTTTTAGCCTGTTCCACAGTTAAACATCGACTATAGAGTCATTTCTCCAATAACATTAATTACATTTACCTACAAGTAAGTTTAAATATTCAAGGCATCTATGATATCTTTTCTTCTCGAAAATATTTCCCCTGCACGTATAATAGTTGTTAATTTGTTATTCAAGTGTATTCATTCAAACATGACTGTTGTATGTACAAACATGTATTGTTGTGTATGTGAACGGAAGTTATCGATATGTCTTTTTTCAGAGTCAGCTTTCTAAGGCTACACAGAAACACTTAAAAATCCTCAACTTTTCTAAAAAAATCTGTGTTTGTTCCCTCAGATGCACGAACTGACTAACATCATAACGTATATCAGAGGGGAAGTAGCAAGTTGATAACAAATTATAGACTAATTTATTTTTTTGGTGTACCTTTGAATATTTTCGAATCCACTGTCTGCAAAACAAATAAGGAATTATGTCGAGCAAACAACGCAATTTCAGGATTTCAATTTGGCTTTCGCGAGGGATTTAATACGTTTGATGCCACGCATTATATATTAGGTATATGAAAAAAATTTAATGGAACAGAGGAAACGAAAATCCCGCATGCCGTCTTTTTCGACCTCACGAAAACATTTCACATTTGATTGCGTTTTCCTCTGCATTATTCTCAAAAATTTGTATAGTTATCAATATCGAGACATTTCATGTTAGTGTTTTGAATTGTTTTTACGTGTATGTTTGAAAGACTGTTCTACCCTGCNTTACACCCAATTAATGAAAAAGTTCATCTATCGAAGTACAATAGATGGAATGTTTCGCTATGCAACAGTTTCTTCAGGCGTGTTTTTTACTAGGATTCCTCTGAGCAGTCTGCATTAGTACTCCAAATAGTTCTCCAAATAAATCATTATCAGAATGCTGACACCTATTTGACGTCAACGGGTGTTCTTCTTTTGTTTAGCCAGAGACGTGCTTTTCATTGTGATTAAAATAGAGTGAGAAGTGAGGTATCTCAATTCAATTTTTTATTTATCCATTCGAGCAAATACAGCTATAGGACATGTAGACATACAACAAAGTAAAGTGAGTGAAATGATAAAATAAAATAAATGATGTACATGCATAACAAGGATTGCAGACAAAATACAATTAACATAGGATAGTGAAATAATACATGTTTACAGGTTGTTCTTTAAAAAACTAATTCATAATAATCTTCTAGGGAGTAGGGACACAGATCAATTAGTATCTTTTTCACTTCAATAAGAAATNTGTCGAGCTCGAGCAATAAGGTAATATTATAGAAAATTAGATTCCTATCTGCTTCCTATATAGAGATATGGAACACCGCGCCACTGTTGCAGGACCCTGTATATTATCATTTGTCTAAGTGTGTGTGAGATGTGATCGAAGTTTTTATTCGTTTGAAATACCTATTGATGACATTATGTGTGGAATATAACATCCCTCAAATGTCCGCCACGGCTCCTCCGGGTGGAGCGCACCCGAGACGTCCAATTTTCCATGACTCTGGCGCATAAATCATGCTGAATTTGAATGAAGGCATGAGTTATGTTGTCTTTGAGGACCGATGTGGTTTGTGGCTGATTCGAATACACCTGTGACTCAAGAAAACCCCACATGAATAAGTCTAACGGGGTCCATTTGCACTATCTCGGTGGCCAGTTCACATCATCTCCACGTGAGGGGACCATGTCCTCAAATCGCTCGTGCGATTTTCCGATGTGGCATGAGCTGTGTGGTAAGTAGCGCCGTCCTGTTGAAACCTCATGTCATTGGTATCCAGATAATCATCGACCTATAATGTTCGCCGTCGACAGTGATGGCCTGGCCAATGTCGCTCTCGAAGAAATATGGACCGACGACGACACCAGCCCAAAATCTACATCAATCAGTATCTATGGTCGTTCACCTTCAGTTCCTGGGTCAGTTGAATTTTGTACGGGGGCAGGCCCAAGTCTTAACGCAAAATTTGCCAAACTATGGTCTGCGAAAGGACAAGTTTTTGTGAGCGACACGAAATCGATTGCGTCGAATTCTCCTTCACACTCTCACAGACAGCGGCAATGTTTTCGGCAGATCTTGCGTTTTGTTGACGTACGGGTGTTGGTCGATCGTTTACTGAACCAATTATTTCAAATTTTTTGAACACATTGCGAATAGTCCTCTTAGGACGATTATGGCGAACGTAAAATATGCAAAGTGCGCGATGCGTTGCCCGAACAGAACACCCATTTTGATAAACCAATTTTATCATTTGCATCTATTGTTGAATGTTATATCCGTCCATGGTGATTTGGTAAAACAGACTGGATAAATGACAACTAATTTAACAAATGTAGCTTCAATAAAATGGCCGTTATCAATTGTCAAAGTTCGAAATTCACTGTTGGAAGACCCCATACATAGGGTGTTTCAAATTCGATCCTTACCATTGGGATATCGAAGGGTTCGAAAATAAATGGCACTTCTACATTGCCACTTTTTCCCTTCTACAATATAGTATTTTCAGATTTGTTATCCGACGTTTCGTCTTTCGGCCACCATCATCAACTTTATTTTTTCTTATAGACTTCATTGGATTCTTTCTGTTTTGAATAGAACCAGATATTACCTTTTCAATGATGTATCATAAGTTATCATTCTTTTTCTTAAAATTGGAGATATTGAAAAAAATGTATTCTTAACATAATAACAGGCTTTGACTTTGAATCTATCATAGTTTCCGAGATCCCAATGGTGAGTATCGAATTTGAAACACCCTGTATAGCAAAAACCAATACCAAAGTCTAAAGTCTATTAATGAAAAAATCCTATATGTTAACGACTTTAGCGGTATCACTAATAATACGAACGTTTTCCTGTACTACTGAGATTCTCTTAAGATTTAGTTATAAAGGTGGGCGAATATAGATACCTTTCAGGTTTTGATTCGAAGCGACATAAATTAACGAGGCGGAAATTTAATCAGAATTAGTCCTACGTTGGCTTGTTAATGGGTTGTTGGTGTGATGTAATTGTTACTGAGTGAGGTCGTTCATTAACAAAAAAAATTGACAGTAGCCGCAAGTTTCGTTCAATTTAAATAATTTTTGGGTAAACTGCGGAAGTCTAGATTTCAATGAAAGAGAAAACGAACCGACGAAATGGTATTGGTGATCGCAAATTACAGATTGAGAAAATGTAAATTGATGACGTGAATTTGTTGAGGTGTCTACAACCAATTTGTTTTATGAATCGCTCGTTTAAAGATAAGATCTCATTAAAATTCTGCTCGTACAATCCTCAAGTTTTAAGAATTTCCGTTGGTATGGAGATGACCCAAATTAACGCTCAATTTTTAAGTGAATGCTTTTAAAATCAAGTAGATAATTATAAGATTCAAATCATATGGATCCAATATGGGAAGCATGTGATATTTTCTATCGTTTGGAAAAATTTCGATCCTTCCAAAATACCAATTTGACGAATCAGGAAAGTTCTAAAATGTTGAAGAGTTGTACGAAGAGAAACAGAGTGAAATAATGAAAAACTCCCTACAGGTTCAGAAACGTATATTTTACATTTTGTCAAAATTGTGGTACGAATGAATGGACTCACACCACTGGAAATTTCAGGTTATATATGATAATAGTTATAGATATAAAAAGTCATAATAGCTCAATGAACGAGGGTGACTTTAACTTGCCAGTTCTGTCATTTTTATGACAAAACTAGTAGTGTTCAACAGGTGGATATATGTAATTTCCTTCAAAGAAGAATATGCTTATTCACTGAGTTATGATTTATATACTTCTGATAATCGTGAACGGTTTATATTTAAATCAGTCAGAAAGATTATTTCCTGTGTGAAACTTCCCAGATAACACAGGACGTTTTAAAGACGTCCATTACATGTCCATTTATCGTCTGAATGTCCAGGATCAAGTCTGGACGTTTTAAGTATGTCCAGTTTAGTAAATCCTCGGGACGTCCAGAAATATATGTCC
>NW_019294367.1:0-18874 GCF_000500325.1 Leptinotarsa decemlineata
ATACAAGCATCACTCAGTATTTCAACTTCTAGTAATGAATTGAAGATTGAAAAGCTGTAATATTTTCAACTCAAATACTTGTGAAATTTATGTTGCTGATGCAAAATCTGTGTATGAATTATCTCGTTCGTTCAAAAAATATTCTTGAAACTGGACATACTTAAGACATCTAAGTTGGTCTGGCAACATGTACAGGGTTTTCCATAAGGCGATATAGGTCATTTCCAATCAAAAAATTCTAATAACCTGTGTTCCGATTTCTCGCGTTTTTTGAGTAATTCTGATTTTCACAAAAATCAATTGTTTTTTAACAAGCAAAAATTATTCTGAAAGAAACTTATTCTGGCACATTTTCTTCAAAAATAAAAGGCAAGATCTACCACGGTAAAAGAATTTCAGGTTTTTTTAAAAATGCTTTAAATCTGAATATGATTATATTTTACTAAATGCATAAAAATTGTGAAAAAGTTGAAGGCTAGGAAGCTTTTACAGTGATGATTTGCACTATACCTGTTTAACCATTTAAAATGAATACAATTTGGTAAAAGACATACGAGGGTGGTTTGAAAAGTTTCCGACCTCAACATGAAGATAGCAGAATTCGTAAATAAAAGCTAGTGAATTTCGTTATTCACTCACCAAAGTTTCAGCCATTTTGGACGCGCAGTTGTTATGTAACAGTCATTTCAGTAAGGGTTTTTTAAGAAAATGGACAAAATCGAGTATCGAGCTCTCATTAAAATTTGTTTTTGGAAGGCAATACGCCTACGCACATCAAAGACTAGTTGGATTCTGTGTTTGGGGACTCCACACCATCATTTACCACAGTGACATTTTTGGCAGCTGAAATTAAACGTGGCCGTAACAGCTTGGGAGACGAAGAACGTTCGGGACGTCCAAAAACTGCAACTACTGTTACCTCATCGCCTTCGATGTCTACCGCAGTAGTAAACAGAATGTCAGGCATCAAAACCTGCGTACCACGGCCAAAAAACCCGAGAAATAGCTTTAACACAGTTATCTCTGGCCGTGAAAGTTAAGCTTGTCCCCGACTTGTCCGGCACAGCACAGCACGGCCCATTCTCGTTAAAATACGTATAGGATGGGAATAATGAAAATGAATGGGCAACCGCCCACTAGCCCGGTACGGTACAGTCAAGAGCGACCGCCGCCGGAAAGGATTCCAGCTCCCCGATCCTGTTCGGCAAATAACGGTACGTTAAAACCCAGAGAATCGTGCAAGAACTTGTTCACTGCCAATAAAATTTCAACAGTCATAGAACTTTTTATCCTAGAGACGGTTTGCCTTATTTATAAATATAAATCGAAGTTCAACTTTGCCTCTACTTCTTATGCTACTCGTAATAACAATCATACCTTTAGACTTCCTATCCCAACTTCGAATTCAATCAAGGATTCCATATACTATAATGGTCGTAAGTTGTTCAATCGTTGACCATTAGAAATGAGATCTGCAAATCTAAGCAACATTCATTTCAAAACGGCAGTGAAAAACCTACTCGTTGATAGACTCTATTATAGTTTGGAAGAGTATTTTAGCGAATCATTTTAACAATAATTTTTTTTATATTTACATTTATACATTTTTGGAACTTTTTTTTATATCTACATTTATACTTTTTCTATATCTACATTGTATTTCTTGGACTTTATCAATAAGATGCAAATCTTCGGACAATAAAGTATATTTTGACTCGATTTGCTGTGACGAACTGGCCAAGTGAGCGCGTCGCCGGCCAGTGCTTGCCAGCATCAACTTGTTCAAATGTGCCTGGGAAATTTCTGTCTCTCTGTTTTGCTATTCCATCAGTTGACAGCACATTGTCAGACGGTACCTATGAAAATGGACGAGGAAAAATTGAGTTGCTTGTTAAGGCAGGCTCTAAAATGAATATTACTGGAGTTTTTTCCCAACAGCAAACCTTTATTTTAACACCTTGAAACGTGTTTTGATCACCAAATGATCGTCTTCAAGAAGAAGATCAAACAGTTTGATCTTCCTCCAGTAGTATTCATTACTAAACCAAAGGTTCCAAACAGTGCATCACAAGGCTCTAAAATATCCAGAATTTCTGAAAATTTGCCTGAAGTCATTCGGAAATAATGGAAAAATTTCTCGTCTTCTTTCAGGTATGCGAATGATCTCAAACTTTATCGATAAATTACTTGCCGGAAAGATGCTGAATTAGTTCAAAAAGATCTCGAAGCTTTTTCCATGTGGTGTAGAAGTAATTTGTTAATGGTAAACATCGATAAGTGTCAAATCATTACTTTCGCTAAAATTAGAAGCCCAATATTCCTTGAATATAAATTGAATAACATAGCTCTTAAAAGAGAAACATTTATTCGCGATCTGGGAGTTGAATTTGATAGCGAAATTAATTTTAATCTTCAAGTATCAGAAATTGTGGCAAAAAGTCTTGAAATGCTAGGTTTTGTATTGAGAATTTCTACTCATTTTTTGATTAAAACAAATAAGATTTTATATTGTGCTTTCGTAAGATCCCTTCTTGAATATTGTTCTCTTAACCAAGTTGCCCAGAACTACTTCAATTAATAACTTTTCATATCAAACAAAATTATACTAGAAATCCTGACATTTTTCACATGAATTTTTTTCATACCAATTATGCTTTGAACAGTCTGATTCCTCAAATAACTTAGATCTGTTTAATGAGTCACTTCAGGACTTTAAAAATCAATTCAAAAGTCTATAACGTTTCCGAAGCTTTTCTTTACCTTACCATTTCTTTTGTAAGTACCAGATTTGTTACAAATTTTTCCTTGTAAGTACCAGATTTGTTGTAATGTAGTCACTAGACATAAGGACTCATTAATATTTTGTATATCGCACTTCGCTAAATGTTTTGTTAAATTGTAATATATACATTAGATATGAACATTCAAAAATACTTTGTAGTTCTTCACACTTTGTTAAATATGTAAATTGGCTTTGCCGTTAAATAAATAAATAAATACAAAATGCAAAGTTTACTTTGCGCTCTCGATGAATAAAGGGTTAGACAGATATATGATTCACAGTTCCAATTGAGAATTCTTCGTAATCAATCAATCTATGGGAATAAAAAGTTGTGCTTCTCCTCCATCTTTATACAGAAAAATATGGGAATCTTCAAGAAAATTAATAAAGGAATCCATTCCAAAAAATTAAATCTATACACAAATGTGTATATGTTGCAAAGAAGTAACTTTCAGACACAAACTGGAATAAAAAACCCTCTCGAAACAGCTACTTTCATATAAACATTAAATTACTCGTAGGAAAAATAACACCGATTCATACAAAAAACAATTTTCTCTATTCAGTTTGTATTCCAAACATTTGTTATAGAATTGAATCAGATATCATTCACAGGATTATTACACAATATAGTAAATGAAAGTGGTAAAATTCCACTTACACCGATTACTGTCATCCTCACTGGTAGACATCCAATGTTTCGGAATAAGACACTTGCTTCATTGCCTCTTCAGCACCAATATGGATAACATTATGAGATAAATCACTGAATTCAATCATAAAATTACGACTTTATGTCACGGATGAGTTAAATCTACTCATGTCATCGATGGCAGTCCGTAATGACATTCATTCGCTTATTTGGTTAAATCCCAGCCGTAGGAATCTTATTTGATTACCCCTTTCAATTTAAACAATTAATGTAATTGCCAAAAAATTCAATGAATAAATAAAATACTGAAATTAGTTTGATTGATATAATTTGGAATCAATCGAATACACCAGAACAAAAATACCACCTCTCGACGTGCGTCGAGCAACATCAGAAGATGACTATACTACTCTCAGTAGTATAGGTGAATTGGGTTCTTTTGAGAAGACAACTAGAAACTGAAATATTTGAAAAGTCATAGAAATATTAGGAAGACAGTACTTTCAATGATATCTGGGCAGATTGATTGCAAGTATGTATAGATGTGTTTTGTTCCAATCAGCAGAGTGCAAATCAATAGTCACTAAAAACTTCCAAATAACTACTAGAGACAAGTTGCTTCAATTTCAGAAATACTGAAAATTATAGAAAAAGCTATTCAATCGTTGAGTATTTGAAATGCTCCAAGCGATTATCAATGTGGTGTAGTTTCAATAAATGTATTTTACGTACAGCGCTATCTGCTCGCGAATAGATCAAGCAATAATTTCGGTAATTATGTCAAATACAGATTCCGAGCTTGAGAGTTACAAACATACATACATACAGGTGAAGCTGATATAAAGCGTGTAAAAAGATCAATAATGATAAGGTCTTCAATCTATCTCTAAATCAACTTTGTAGCTTGTGAAATTTTCATGGAGAATACTGATTTGAATCTTTTGGTATAAACTTATTACACATTGGTGTTTCCTTAAGGTCTTCAAAAACGACAACCACAGTTTATGTAAATATAATTTATCTAACCCAAACACTATTTATTTTCAAGATATGAGTAATCAGTATATGAACCAGCTTTTGTTTTAAAAAAATGGTCGGCACGACCACGTGCATTTGAATAATATCTCAGAGTTTGGTAATATGTTATGAATGTTATCCACAAAACAGAGATGAACTTTGATTTTATCTACCAATATATTGAATAAATATTTCGTGTTTCATATTTGAAGGCAATTATCTTGAACGGGAATTATCTAGAACGGTGATCTTTTTTTCAGGCTGCAGGACGACACCAGTGCAACTATCTAATCAGTCTGCAGAAACAAGAATTTCTTCTGCAGGGCGGGGAACCAAACTGGTTAAAGGGGCTAAAGTATATTCCCCAGAAGTTGAGAAATTTAAATGATATCAACAAAATATTAGCCCACAGACCTTGGCTGTTGTGTAGATCTCATATCGAGGTAAGTCATTTTTACTAAAGTTTTCGGTAATATGGTGATAACTTCTTATGGGAGGGAGGGAGGGTGAACCACTTCGTTACCTAACGCGTTACAGCACTAGTCTGTCTTGCTTCCTTTTTTTTTACCCATACTTCGGCGGCAGGTAGGCTCCTCTTCTCTCATCAGACAAAGCTCAGTGTTTAGTATGCGATAGTCATATACTGTTGACAATATCATTATTTATTCCTTCAAAAGTAACAATTGGCTTATGGTAGTAGCTATAAAATATGTACATACACAAAATAATAAATAATTAATAACCTTTCCTTACATCTTCATATTGATATACATAAAATTTTTACGTAATAACCTAAGCTTTCCTCAAGTTAAACAATTTCAATATTGAATAGTTAATATATGTACATACACATAGTACATACAAATAGAAGATTTTGTTAATTAATAACCTTTCCTTACATTTTTATATTGATATACATAAAATTTTTACGTAATAACCTAAGCTTTCCTCAAGTTAAACAATTTCAATATTGAATAGTTCAACTTAGATTAGTTTAAGTTATAACTTCTGTCGGGCGTTCCGAGACGCACACGTTTTTTTTTAAACACGGGGCAATAATGTTGAGGAATGGTCATGTTATAAATAACATTTTCTTGTGGATTAAACCAAGAACTCGATCATGTTGTAGATTTCGAATACCACAACCAGAATTTACCTACGCTTGGAACCAAAACGAATAGCATTAGTAAAACCAAACCCAAAGATATACCTATTAAAGATATAGTTCAAGGTGAGTGCATTTTATTACCTTGTAGCTCAGTTGGAAATTAATATCCTGTATATATACTTATGAATGTATTTAACTTTTGTCTGAGTAAGCAAATAAATGTGAAAATTTAATATGTTATGAAAAACCATAAAGCGAGATGAAACTAAATTGAAACACTAGCATCTTACAGGCATATTGAATACAAAATTAAATCTAGTCATTAAAACTTACTTGTATCTTTAACTAACAAATAATGATAACGTTCTTCCTTCTAGACTGGAAATCTACACCCGTAAGTACTCCACCATCACCGACTACAGAACCAGAGGTTAGAATTTCAACTTTGATGCAGCGCATGAAAACTCTCTCCGAACAACAGCGAGAGTGTAAACCTGAGGAACTGGCCAAACGTTTTGAAAGCATTGAAACTCAGTCAGCAGAAATTGGTGCTGTAGGATCCCGAACCCAGTACACCACTACATCTATAGAATGTTACGTTGATGATGCCAGTTTTAATTACATCGATTTCGTAAAGAGAGGTGATACCCAAGATATTCCCACCTTTAGAGTCCAAGATTATTCCTGGGATGACCATGGGTACTCCTTAGTGAACAGGTTAGTGCAAGTTTTCCAAGTTTGTTATGCATATGAGTTGACCGAGAAGTAAATTTAGCTTGCCTAGATTGTTCTTCACACTGATGAAACGTGTTCACTTCAGCAAATCTCAAAAAAAGACTTGAACATGTCGCTCTTCATTTCTAAATGATTCGAACACCCACCCCTACACCTTCAAAGGCTTACTATCCCTTGCGATTGATCAAAAATTTCAAACTGAATACAAAATGTATCCATTTGGGGCAGTTTGCTTCCTCTCCTGATACAGATTCTGCTAAAGTTGCTCAAGAGTTTGGTGAAAATCTGATTCAAAAGATATCCCGCTCTTGAGGAGGTGATAAGTTGATTTCTGACTGCACCATATTTAAGCCACCTAGACCTAGACTTTTCGAAATTAAATAGTGAGGTTATGGCAAAATATTGCGAAATTTATGTTTCAACTTGATGTTTGACCGCTTGTTTAAACTTTTTGTTCATCGAAATCTGAACAGTTCAAAGTTTGCAATACTTTAACTTTTCCTTTGTCACAGTGTAAAGACATCTCAGATATTAGCAATGAACATTTTTGAGAGGCCGTTTCAACAGCATTGCTTAAATATTGGTACTCTAAACCAACGAATTTTGAGAAATGTTTTTTGTTATATTCGGCGTGAAAAAAGTTGGTGTTTTAAAGTTTGATGTTTCTCAACTTAAGAAATAATTGGTGAGGGATTGATTTTATAGAATATGTTTACTTTCAGGAAGTTATTGAATGTAAAATGATTTCGCGTCGTAGACTCATCAGAAGCTAATGAATATTTCTATTCGGTTTTTCAATTCTCATTAATGTCATGTATTTTATGAAGTAGTTGTTACTTGTTGACTGCAGGGGATACAGAATATTAATGTAAAACAAATCTTTTTCAGGCTTTACAATGACGTAGGTAATCTTCTTGACGATAAATTCAGAACTGCATATAACCTGACATACTACACAATGGGAGGTCGCAAAGATGTGGATACGTCAAAGTTTCGTAGAGCCATTTGGTATTACATTCAGTGTTTATTTGGGATACGCCATGATGATTACGATTATGGTGAGATCGACGCCTTAGTGGAAAGAACCTTGAAAACGTTTATTAAAAGCGCTACATGTTACCCTGAAAGAGTAACGAAAAAGGATTACGACAAAGTCCTCAGAGAATTCCAGCACAGTGAAAAGGTGAGATTCCTTTACCTATATTATGTGAGTGTGTACATCCGGGTGTACATCCGTTCGTCTTTAACATTATCACGACGTTTCGGCAAGATCACATCTGCCATTTGCATGTTCTCTTCTTGGTAGTTTAACTTAAACTGGAGTTTCCTTATCTGAAGTCATATTGATTATTGTCCTGGGCGGTGTATTTGCTGCTGGTGGTGCACTGGCTTTGGTTTTGGATATGATGATTTTCCATGCAACTGAGAGGTGCTCAGCTGCAAGGAAAAAGGTGACAGTCTAATCAAGGTTGATAAACTATTCAAGTTTGAAGAATCACCATCTATTTTCATGAATATTTAGCCAAGTCTTCAATTCTCTCTTTATCAAAATATACAAGTCAATAGAAATAATTTATGTATGCCACTGTATGGGTCAACGATCCTGAATAAATTAAATATTGTGCAAGTTGTTTATTTGTTTGTTTATTTATCTTTGTTTTGATGATTCCATCATTTTCAAGTCCCTCAAGTTTTGGTTGGGACAGGATATCGACGTCTCGCAAAATTAACGTCAAAAGCTGTCATTTTTATTAGTTTTTGATAAGAAAGAGAATGGTACCGCATCACTTGTCGCCGAGAGAGGGCGCTCCTAACTTTTTTCAGGCATAGGCATGTGTTTTTTTATTCATACAAAATGGATTAAACATTCACCTTTAAAGACACTGAAAGAAATTCCTTGAAATTTTTGTTAGTTTTTCATGAAGATGATATAAAATAATATATTGTGAATCTGCAAACTTGATTTATTTTGAAAAACATTGTTTCTGATTTTCAGGTGCACGTGAACCTCATGATTTTAGAGTCTAGAATGCAGGCAGAGCTGCTGTACGCACTGAGAACCGTCAATTACTACATGACCAATTGAACTATGATGGAAGGGTACCTGCATTTCTATGTTGCCTGCTCGTATGGAAGAAGTCGTCACCTTTTCTTATTAGGATGACAGCTTGAAATGTATGATCAAGGCCAGAAAGGATGTATATAAGATTAACATGGCTACATCTGTCAATTAGATGACTGGCGTCTGTGTATCTGAAGATCTAGGATTATGAAGCACAAGTACGACTAGTCACAAACTGAGCTTGTTCAAGCTCCATCATTTGTACAATGGCACTGATAGTGTCCGCAGGTGTGGTGAAACTTATATAGTCTGCTTCGTGTTTAAAATCTGAAATGAGAATTTTGTACTTTATAACATATTTGTTTTATGCAACAGGATCAGAAACGATATCATACAGTGCTATAGTTTTCTTTGTTGTCTTAAGGTATTTTATTAGAATGTTGTAAGGGACATCAAAAATTTCATGTGATGTTTTGAGTTCATAATGAATTATCTTCATTTTACTGTTTAAGATACCTAGTTATTTTTAATATTTGAACAATTATAATAATATTTTTATAATTGTCTTTTTCTACTGTTTTTTATTCGTCACGACAGTGGGAAAAGGAGAACTTCCAAACATACATATTAAATATGTGACCACATTTGTAAATAAATTGAAATCTATATAACTTTTTAATCTCTGTATATCATGTACATAAGTTTGATTCTGGAAGTTGGTGCTCTCTTGAGGATATTTTGCAACATCTGAACACATGATGACTTCCATTCTTTTTTAAACGAACTGGTTTATTAAGTCATCAAAGACAAAAGTGAAAATCCTTATAAACGCTAATGACTTCCATCCTTTTTTTTACGCATCGGATCGTTAATAGTGCATCGAAAATACTGAAAATCCATTTATCATTATTGCAGGGGCAGTGATTGAATATTCATTTCGCTAAATGTAACATTGTAGTTTGTCTACATATTGAAGGGTTGAAAATTACTGAGTTTGCAGTTTCGCTATTTTTCATAACCTAAATTTCATGTCTTGATCTCAGTATTAATAATATTTTCTTTAGTATAATTTCACTGCCATTTAGTTTGTATTTTAATGGTCTCTTCTCCTTCTCATTAAATTTCTGGAATGAATTTTGAAAAAATTATTTTCGGACTGGTCTAATCAAGAAGGAGAATGTTAAAATAAATGACCATTCTGTAGATTGAGTATGAGTTCAATAATTTCCATCAACACCACAGTCATATATGTCAAATTGTGATGAATTTGTCTTAATTATATGGGAACAAGCACATTTCGAAATCGTTCATTTCTAGTAGTCCCACATTTGAAAACTTATCAGAACAGCATAATCAAGTTGTCAGTTTCATCTGAAAATTATTTATTGAATGTATCTGAAAACACTTCCAACGTCCAAATTTATGCCACAATTGTTAAAATGTACAAGAAAACTTCATTAACTTAACTCAAACACCATAATTTATATTATTCATACCCACCAAATATGAAAGGAATTTTTCATTTCTTTCAATGTTTAATTGAACTTTCAGCTGCTTATTAAATAAATGTTGATTATAACATGAAGATACATTTCAAAATTATCAAATAGGAATGAATGTCATTCTGAAATATATAATTTCTAATTTGTCTCTGACCAATTATTTTTTCAAAAACGAGATTTTTCATTAATAACATAAAACGAAACGCAGAACTTTGAAACCCTGTGAATATTCCATGGCTTCAAAGTCGAAGCCGAAACTTCGAACATCAGACGCGGTTCAACTCGGACTTCAGAGATTCTTGTTGCCAGATAATTAACAAATGAAACATATATTAACTGTGCTAAAAGGCACTGAAAAATTCGATCTCTCAACCAATATGAGAAACATTGTTAATAGTTGCTTCCAATTATGGGAGTACCATAAATTTTCATAATTGTTCATGCAATACTTTTCAATATATTTGATACCAGAATAAGAGAATTTGCAAAGTTCAAAGAGAATTTGTGGTATTCCATAATGTTGCGCTAAATCAAGTATATTTATTTCTTATTATTATAGTTATTATTGAACTCAACACTCCAAACATATTTATCAATATTGGATATATGTATTTAGGAAGAAATCATTCAAATTCTAATATTGTAATTATGTAGAAAGTAATGCTGTGATGTTTCAACTTGTGTATTTCTTTGAAACAATATTTTTGTATGTTCGGCGTTTTTTTTCAAAAATATTAATGTTAAGCTTACAATCTCTTGTGATTTTTTTTATTTGTAAGTTTCTCAAGTAACATCAATTCAGTTTGTGTTATCATTTACGAAAGAATCATAATATAGGATGAAGATGCAAAAAGTACAAATTGTGATGAACTGAATTAATTGCAAAAGGATTTCATAACACTGCAACATGTAGCGTTTCAGCATTGATTGATTCTCGACATGTTTCAATCACCCAGTGAGAGATCGATCAGTCTACCCTTGAACGTTATGAGATTCTCGATTGGAGCCAAGTAATGTTGTAGTGGGGACTTCTCCATTTGTGATATTTTTCTGAATGTGATTACTGTGTAATAGATTTTTAGATTGTTTCAATTGAATACTTACGATATAAGTTTTGTTGATGTTTAACCATAGACTTTTAGTGAGATGTTTTTAATTCAATTAATCAACTTCATATGAATATAGTAGTTTCATGATACTTGTTGTTTCATTCGACGATGGATGAGTCACTGAAGAAACCACTTTATCATCGACATAATCCAAGACTTTTCAATCTATACAGGCTCTAATAAAGACAGTTCAAGTATTTTTAGTGTTTCATTCGTCAGCACCTCTTTTATCATTTTTCTATGAATATAACGCGACATTGATTACATCTGAATTTACGAGATTTTAGGCACGTTCTTAGACTCCCATCTATCCTTCAGAAATTGTATCGATCATAGCAAGAAAGTAAATAGTGGGTATTATGCCATTCTGCAGATGAACATCTTCATTAAGCTTCAACTTATCAATATTTACTATGCCCCCATATATCCTATATAGTTGTCTGGGGTAATGCAGTATCGTATCAAAGATTGCTGATATCACAAAATAGAATAATACGCCTGATTTTCGGAATTGAACGTACAGATTCTTGCAAACCCTACTTTATTGAAAACAATTATCCTCACTGTGCCATGTATATACATCATGAAATCATTATTGACAATTAAATTACAACCCTCTAACCTCCCGACAAGTGGTGTTAATCACAACTATAATGCAAGATATGGTACTCGCTTGCAGATACCACAACATAGAACAACCCTGTTCGAAAATGCCCCTTCCTTTACAGGGGTTCAACTATACAATAAGCTGCCTGAGGATATTGCGAATGAGAGGAATTACAGAATATTCAAAAACAAATTGAGGAAGCTTCTAATCAGTAAATGTTACTATAAAGTAGATGACTTTTTTATTGATTGAATAGAACTGGCCGATACTTGATGAAAATTCATATTAAACAACTAATCAGTACAGTTTATTTGTATGATTTTCACTAATGAAAGAAACTTATTCTGGCACATTTTCATTCAAAAATAAAAGGCAGGATCTGCCACGGCAAAAGAATTTCAGGCAATTCTTTAAATCTGAATATGATTATATTTTACTAAATGCATAAAAATTGTGAAAAAGTTGAAGGCTAGGAAGCTTTTACATTGATGATTTGCACTAGACCTGTTAAAACGGTTAAAACGAACACAATTTGGTAAAAGATATACGAGGGTGGTTTGAAAAGTTTCCGAACTCAACATGAAGATAGCAGAATTCGTGAATGAAAGCTAGTGAATTTCGTTGTTCACTCACCAAAGTTTCAGCCATTTTGGACGCGCAGTTGTTATGTAACAGTCATTTCAGGGAGTTGATGTGAGTGCTTTTATGAAAATGGACAAAATCGAGTACCGAGCTCTCATTAAATATTTGTTTTTGGAAGGCAATACGCCAACGCAAATCAAAGACTAGTTGGATTCTGTGTTTTGGGACTCCACACCATCATTTACCAAAGTGAAATTTTTGGCAGCTGAATTTAAACGTGGCCGTAAGAGCTTGGGAGACGAAGAACTTTCGGGACTTCCAAAAACTGCAATTACCGACAACATCGCCAAAGTTCACCAAATGGTATTAGACTACCGACGAATAAAAATGAAAGCGATAGCAGAGGTTATGAACATATCAAAAGTTCGTGTTCGTCACATATTAAATCAACATTTACGCATGAGAAATCTGTCCGCGCGTTGGGTGACGCGTTTGCTCACGTTAGACCAAAAACGTTTTTGCCAACACTCTGTTGGAGAACTTTAGGCACCGTTTAATTACTGTACATGAAACTTGGATACACCATTATACACTAGAAACAAAAATACCGTCCAAACATTGGACTGGGAAAGTAGTGGCGACTGTTTTTAGAGATAGTCATGGAGTTATTTCAATGGATTATCTTCAAAAAATAAAAAAAACATTACAGAAGCATACTGCACAGCGTTACTTGACAAGCTGAAGGCAGAACTTACGGAAAAACTGCCACATTTGCAGAAAAAAAATCCTGTTCCACCAAGATAAAGCACCGTCTCACACCTCAGCGGTTGCCATGGCGAAAATTAACGAATTACGGTTTGAACTGCTTGACCATCCGCCTTACTCACCAGATCTAGCCAAAAGCGACTTCTTGTTTCCTCATCTAAAAATTGCGCTCGGAGGACAAAGATTTTCGTCAAATGAAGAGGCAATCACCTTCGTGAACAATCACTTTGCAGATAAAAACGCCGAGTACTATTTGGACGGGTTACAGAGATGGGAGCATCGCTGGGAGAAATGTGTAGAGTTAAAAGGAGACTATGTTGAAAAATAAAAACAAAATTCTGAAAAAATATCCAGTACCTATCTTTGCTATGTCGAAAACTTTTTAGACCACCCTCGTACTATCTAGAGATCGGAGCTCGAGTTAGTAACAACTAATTTTGAAAAAGAAATAAGTGAAAGTAAGCGATTTGGCAGTGTTCCCCTACAAAAAGGACATGAAACAATTTTAAATAGTATTCTAGTTATGTCGAAGCTATTTCCCGGGTTTTCTGGTCGTCGTCTGCAGGTTTTTATGCCTGACATTTCGTCTGCCACTGCGATAGACATTATCATAAGTAGCGCTCGAGTTGTTCTCAACGTAGTTCCTGCGGTACAGCCATGCGCGTCCGCCGCCAGAAAGGATTCCAGCTCCCCGATCCTGTCCGGCAAATAACGGTACGTTAAAACCCAGAGAATCGTGCAAGAACTTGTTCACTGCCAATAACATTTTTATCCTAGAGACGGTTTTCCTTATTTATAAACATAAATCGAAGTTCAACTTTGCCTCTACTTCTTATGCTACTCGTAATAACAATCATACTTTTAGACTTCCTATCTCAACTTCGAATTCAATCAAGGATTCCATATACTATAATGGTGGTAAGTTGTTCAATCGTTTACCATTAGAAATGAGATCTGAAAATCTAAGCAACATTCATTTCAAAACGGCAGTGAAAAACCTACTCGTTGATAGACTCTATTATAGTTTGGAAGAGTATTTTAGCGAATCATTTTAACAATAAATTAATTTATTCTTTGTATTATCACTTTATACATGGTGTTGTTTAATTTATACATGTTTAGTCATTCGGAAATAATGGAAAAATTTCTCGTCTTCTTTCAGGTCGTTGAAAAGATGATGAAGCCCTCCCAGATTTGCCCTCTTCTGATTAATGGGATGGACCCACATCCTTTTTTTTGTGGCTATTTCCTTCTACATTCAATAATGCGGTCATTATAATGACGACTTCTTCGTCAGAACTGATACTTATAGACATGTTTTTGTCACCGCTCGATGTCAACTGAAATTCCTTTGAAATAGAACCTCCACAGCACCTTCAGTACCTATGCTGGTTGTAGCTGAACAAGTGGGCGATGATATTACCAGTCGCCATCAGGTGACGGACAGTGCCGTGCTCTGCTGTGCCGGACAAGTAGGCGACAAGCTTTAACATTTTTTTTCTCAGCTAGCAAGCGATTTCTAGCTCGGGTTGGACGTTGGGCAGTGAAAATCGATCGTCCGGCCTGAAGTGGAACAAACCAATCATACCAACCGGCTACCGTCCCGCCATTATTCTCTAAAAACTAAAATATGATGACTTTACAAATCTTCAATATATCCATGAGAAATGTGATGAAATTGGCCGATACTTGATGAAAATTTATAACCCATTCAAGTAACACATTATTGCGAGATATTTTCTAAACAGTTTACAAAATAACAACACGTACAATATCTTTCTCAGGAGTTCAGGCGAGTATGAACACGTCTGAGAGAGCTATTGTGAAGTGAAACATGTGTTACCGTAGTTACATGGAACCCTGTGAACTCCCGCTGATTTGAGTGGATCTCTGATATTATTTGCTGATCTCAGATACTCCCGATATTTTCTTCGTTGGTTTGAAGACGGTGTTAATTCTCTCTTTTAGAGAATTTTCCCGATTCGGTTGGTGACACCTTCTATGTATGGCAGATAGACAGTGCCTTGGGGTTGATCTTCACTGGTGTTTCTTTTCTTTTCCCTTGGACGCGTACCTTTCTTTATATATTCTCAAAGCTCTGTTCACCAGGATGTTGATAACGGTTCGTTTCTATTTTGAATGATGGTTATATCCATTATGTAGGTATCGATCTGTGTGTGTTTTCTTCCTGAATACCTTATGTTCTAGTTGATTACCTTCCTTGATGAATAAAACATCGAGGATGGTATTTGGAAGTTTTCTTCTAATTTCATGGTAAAACTGGATTTTTGTATGAAAGCTATATTCAGATGACTTAGGAAGTTATAAAATTCTTCTTTTCCATGGCTCCAAACACCAGTGAAGATCATCCCCAAGGTACTGTTTATCTGCCATACATAGGCGTCACCAACCGAATCGGCAAAATTCTAAAGAAAGAGAAAATTAACTTCTTCTTCAAACCAACGAAGAAAATATCGGAGTATCCGAGATCAGCAAAAGACAGAGAGATCGACTCAAATCGGCGGGAGTTTACAGGATTCCTTGTAACTGTGGTAAATAAAGTTTATATCGGTCAGGCGAAAAGAAGCATTGTTATCCGCCGAATCGAGCACAAGCAGAGTTGCCGTTTGGGACAGACCAAGCAGTCGCTGAACATGCACGGTCCGACGGGAACACAAGATTCTGTTCGAAAATACCGAGAAGCTATTCAACAAGAATGTATTTAGAAGCCATAGAAATACACAAACAACAAGAGAACTTCAACAGAAATTAAGAGAGAATATATCTACCACACAGCATTGAAAAGCGCCAAAACGAAGCCAAGTCACCCAAATCGCGCGGAAAGTACGCACAAAAAGGCGCAAAAAATCAGCACTATAAATGACACGGTAGAAATGAGAGCTTCAGTTTCAGTTGTTACGCAAGAAGAGTACTTCAACCACACCACTGAGGATGACTGCCCCAGTTGCAGTTGAAACGTTTGGAGATTATAACCAAAGAAGACCACTGCAAAATCCAGAAACCAACCAAAACATTTTTTTGTTCTTCTATAATAAAATAAGCTGGTATTGACCTTAGATGAAATTAATTTATCTGTCCTAATTGACATCTCATATGAAATTCCTGGTTGCGTATTTCAAGAAACCAATAATAACATTTCGACAAGTTCTAGAGAAATAATCTCAGAAATGAACTTTCGCTGGTATCATTTATTTTGGCGAATTTTCTGAATTACCTTCAAAATTTGTCAGAAACTCCGAATTAGCTTCAAATTAGGATTGATAAATCAGGCCAAAATCAACGTCAGCTGATTTTTCTCAAGTATCCATTCATATTTTTTTCATATTTTTCAGTGGTCCAAACTAGAGCCCAAAAACGAAGCATTCGTTATCCAAACCAGCAGGCTCTATTCAGAACAAGCCTAGGTTTCACTAGTGGAGACAAGCAATAATTAATTTGCATTAAGGAATGTAAACATATTTGTAATTCAGAAGAAAGTAAAACAAATCATGAAATTATTAAACAACAAAAATTTTATTGGCGCTCCGGGGCGACTTCATTGATTCCAGTGGCGCATTTAACTTTTTCAGATGCAGGAAAACAAGATCTTGATCTGCCAATGTCCCCCCTTTTATAAAACAAAATGTAGGATGTCTTCAGAGGCTTCAATAATTTCAAAACATCGCCAGAACACTTCGTGACACGACTATCGTCAAACTTAAACCAGTCCGATTCGTCTTTGACCAATACGTAATAATGACCAGATTCAACGCCAGAACCACAGTGAACAATGACTGCATGAAGATTATAATAGTGGTCTGCTAGATTGAATTGTTCATCTATTTCAAACTTTCGTAGGAGTTTGGTACATCCGTCAGAGGTTGAGTCATGTTTGAAGATCATCAGTGTCATTATTAAATTGACTGGTGCCTCAGCTATACTTGTTTTCTTATAATATTAGGAAACGCTAGTTGAAGTTCCAGAAAATCACATACGTTTTTGCTACCTCTTGAACATTTACTACAAAGTAAAAAATTAAGGATTTTTCCAGCAAAATAATTGTATCCGCAATGATTCAGATTCGAAATGTAAAACAAAAGCATTCATTGATATATAAAGCGGTAAAAAATAAATTTTATTCAGAGAACAAACAAAAACAAATTTAAATCAAAAGAGATATTAACAAATTGAAATTTATGATATAAATTATGTTTTTTGATCCTGGAACTCACGTTGTTGATTTGGGCTTGAAGTTCAGTAGAAAAGCACGAAGTTCACGCCTTGTCACTAAAAAAAGAAATAAATATGACTTTGTTTCAATCCCAGACAACTTATATCTAGTTTACAAAAGCATATTTCCATATTGGTACGAAATCACATTGGTTGGTACCTGCTTCACCGGAAGGGTTCTAGGAAATTGGAATGAAATTATTAGCATTCATCAATGCTAATAATGTGAATTCGAATTGCAATTCTTTGCAATTCGAATTCACACTGAAACATTCACATAAATCTTATCATCCCTTCTTTGGAACATAGTTCTGGTTACCCAGATTAATTGCCTCAACAATAACGGATTCTACACTATTGCATATGCAGATGACATAGTTATCATGCAGACCGGCAAATCTGTGAACACACTGTGCGATACAGCGCAGGAGCGCGGTAGAGCGAAGGGCTCAAATTAATAGAAACATGGTATAAGGAACACTCACTCTCGATCAATCCCAAGAAGACTGAGATGGTCCTTTTCACCAGGAAATGAAGTTTATCGGGCTTAAAACCTCCCGAAATCTTCAAAAGCAAACTAAACTTCTCTGAAGAGGTGATATACCTTGGTACTATCCTCGACAGGAAGCTAACATGGAACTCTCACCTATAGAAAAGAGCAAAAAGAGCATATGTGGCTTATGATCAATGTCGGAGCACAGTGGGATGCGCATGGGGTCTTTCACCCCGTGTGGTCACCTGGATCTACACTGTAATAATAAAACCTATGTTAACGTACGGAGTCATTGCATGGGGTACGAAAGTTCTACAAGCAACGGTAATCCAAAAATCATTTCAAATACAGGGATTGGTTTGTTTAAACATCACAGGAGCCATGAGAACAACACCCACCACTGCAATGGAATTAATTACTTGTCTGACCCCTCTGGACCTGTACGTTAAGGAGGTTGCGTTAATGACCATGTTACGATTGCGCACAGCTGGTGTAAACCTAGAAGTAGGAATGGGTCAATTGAGGCTGAGCCTATGAACATAAAATTTACGTAATAACCTAAGCTTTCCTCAAGTTAAACAATTTCAATATTGGATAGTTCAACTTAGATTAGTTTAAGTTATAACTTCTGTGGGGCGTTCCGAGACGCACACGTTTTTTTTAAATACACGGGGCAATAATGTTGAGTAATGGTCATGTTATAAATAACTTACCAGAAGAGTAACTACAGTCATCTGTGCAAGCATTTGAGGCTTGATGAGCCTGAGACTGTTTGAAAGAAATGCATACCTTAATAGTTTGTTGTCGATTCTACTGGTTCAATACTCAGAATTGAGTATTGAACCAGTTAGAACACCTTATTAGAACACTTCGTCCGCACTTTCGTCTAAACTTCTCGATCTGCGTGTTGGTAGTGTTTATATATGATACTAGAAGTCTCTGGAAGACGATAGGAAAGTCCCTGGAAGTTTCTCGAAGCAACGCGACATCTAGAACAAAGGCGAAGGGCAATTAGAGTTGAGCACGACCTTGGCCAAGTCACAATCGATTGACGACCAGCGGCGGCCGGCGTTATTTTATTCAGGAGATGATTTACAACAGTATTTTATTTAGAAATCTTTGAATATTATTTTTTATATATCTTTCACATGAGGATTATCTGAACATTTTTTAAATCCCATACGAGTTTACCAATATATATTTTTGTGCGTTTTTTTTTTTTCGGAGAAA
>NW_019294368.1:0-24868 GCF_000500325.1 Leptinotarsa decemlineata
ATTGAGATATTAAATGTTGAACGTTTTATTCAAGAAAAACAGAAAATTCGCTGTCGCTCATTTTATTGAGGAAATCAACAAAAGTAATATCAATGACAACACAATCAACGGATAAAGTGTTCAAAATGACCTCCACCTAGTTCCATACAATAATACAGTCTACTTTCGAAATCGTTCCTGTCGCAGGTCTTCTAGATTTGTAAAATTTATTTAATTGGTAGTAAAAGTTTTGAAATGGACGACACTGTTAGTTTTTTCTGCACTGGTAGTTTCTGTGGAATTTAGTTGTCGCAGAACAAACACTAGATAGTTGGCCACCTCCACTTCTTCACGAATTATTATTCAGTCATCCTTGTTCACGGTGTTCCAACATGGTTTATTGTACTGAAGAACGAATAGAAATTGTTGCAACCTATTATCGAAATAATGAATGTGTTAGAGCTGCTGAAAGAATTCATAATACAAATCATCCAGATCACAACGTGAACCATCAATACGTTGAACAGTTAATGGATAAGTTTCGAACTTCAGGTTCTGTTCACAACAGAAAACATGAAGTATTCCGTCCTGTCAGAAATGACGGAGTTGAAGTTGGAGTTTCAGGGCATGTAGGTAGGTACCTACAAATGGATAATCGACAATCTATTTGACAAGTAGCAAGAGCGTCTGGTGTATCAGCTACTGATGTTTTACGGATTTTGAAAGCCTACAAATTCCATTCTTTCTAAATAAGACTATAGTTCAGGAATTGAACGAAGATGAGATCCTGATCGTCGACTTCAGTTTTGTGAGGTGTTCAATACGAAATTAGACGAAGGTTCTTTCATGTTGAATGGTGAAGTGAATAGAAATAATTGTAAAACTAATCAATATAGTTTATTGAATGATTTCACTAAAAAAGGGTTTTACAAAAACCGCGACACGTGTTTCGTTATACAATAGCTCCTTCAAGGAGTTTATGTTTGAAAACCCTTTCATAGTGAAAATCATACAATAAACCATATTGATTAGTTTTTTAATATGGATTTTCATCATCAAGTATCAGCCAGTTCCTTTCAATTAGAAATAATTGTCGTTAAAATATAATGAATATTACTGGAGTTTTTTCCCAACACCAAATCGTATTTTCAACACCTCGATACGTGTTTCGATCATCAAGTGATCATCTTCAAAGAGGAAGGTTAAAACTGCTCCAGTAATATTCATTACTACACCAAAGGTTCCAAACAGTGCATCATAAGTATATAATAGTCGTTACTCGAGCGATGTGAATCCTCATTTGGTGATAGAAACACATTCACAAACTCCTCAAAAATAGAATGTCTAGGTCGCCATTATTGGTAATCATATTGTTGGATCATTCTTCATTGAAGGTAATCTCAATGGAGACACATACTTAAATCTATTACAAGACTGTGTAGATCCTATGATTACACAAATTTTAGAAAAGGATGACAATTTTGTAGAAAATGAAATAACATTCATGGCAGGATGGTGCACTCCCACATTTTGATGTTCGGGTGAGACAGTTTTTGGACGAAGGTTTTCCAACGCGTTGGATCGACAGAAGTGGTCCAGTGGAGTGGCCAGCAAGATCACCTGATCTCACACCGAGGGATTTCTTTCTGTGGGGACACCTGAAGCCAAGAGTATGCTCTACTAACCTACAAATCTAGAAGACCTGCGACAGATAATTGTTCGGGAACGCCGATTTCTGACTCCGGTCATTTTGAATAATGTTTACTCTTTCGAGAGTAGACTGTATTATTGTATGGAACTAGGTGGAGGTCCTTTTGAACAATTTATTAGTTGCATGAAAGTGAAGAGTTTTTTCGGAAACTTCAAAGAAGGTGAGAGCAAAATCACAAACAGGAGAGAAAATTCGCTGTCGCTCATTTTATTGAGGAAATCAACAAAAGTAATATCAATGGCAACACAATCAACGGATAAAGTGTTCAAAATGACCTCCATCTAGTTCTATACAATAATACAGTCTACTTTCGAAAGCGTTCCTGTCGCAGGTCTTCTAGATTTGTAAAATTTATTTAATTGGTAGTGAAAGTTTTGAAATGGACGACACTGTTAGTTTTTTCTGCACTGGTAGTTTCTGTGGAATTTAGTTGTCGCAGAACAAACAGTAGATAGTTGGCCACTGCCACTTCTTCACGAATTATTATTCAGTCATCCTTGTTCACGGTGTTCCAACATGGTTTATTCTACTGAAGAAAGAATATAAATTGTTGCAACTTATTATCGAAATGATGAATGTGCTAAAGCTGCTGAAATAATTCATAATACAAATCATCCAGATCACAACGTGAACCATCAATACGTTGAACAGTTAATGGATAAGTTTCGAACTCCAGGTTCTGTTCACAACAGAAAACATGAAGTATTCCGTCCTGTCAGAAATGACGGAGTTGAAGTTGGAGTTTCAGGGCACGTAGGTACCTACAAATCGATAATCGATAATCTATTTGACAAGTAGCAAGAGCGTCTGGTGTATCAGCTACTAGTGTTTTACGGATTTTGAAAGCCTACAAATTCCATTCTTTCTAAATAAGACTAGTTCAGGAATTGAACGAATATGATCCTGATCGTCCTAGTTCAGGGTAAATTTTCGTTATGTGGACACCCGGCGATTTTGAAAAAATTTTTGACTGTACTTACGTATTTTGATGCGTAGATTACGATTCCGAAAGAAAAAAGCGGCGCTCTCCTTTATTTAAAAAGTTACGGCCCTTCAAAGTTCAGAAAAGGGCAACTTTTCAGCCTTCTTTTTCACTAAATAAACTATTTAAAAACACAAGCACACATCAGGCATATCATCGAGTAATATTCCTGAAGAACATCCTTTAACATCAAATTTCATTAGCTACTTTAAATTGAGAAGTCATCTGGGAAAAACAGGCGTGGCTATTCCTTTTCATAAATCTACGAGTTCCTACCTGTGCCCGTATCAAAACTGTTTCAATGAATACCTGTCCACCCACCACATGCAATGTTCCTAGTATCAATGCATATATACGTATATGTATTTGATTCCATAACATATTGTTCAGTCATTATAACAATATTAGTATATAATGTATTAAGTAATTAAGTTTTGCTATATTCTACGAAAATTTATTACTTAATAATTTTGTTAAATAAAACAATTACCTAGATAGGAATCTGGGACTGATCTACTGCGCCGAAGGGAAGCAAAGACCATAAAAAAAGAGAAGAAGAAGAAGGAATCTAGGACAAACGTCAAAAATTATGGATTTCTATCGATTTGAAATTTGTATTTTTATGAAAAATTTGTATCATAATGGATCTCATTATGTAACGGATTATGGGCATATAGAAGGGGTGTAGAAAAAAGTCATTGAGGTATCAATATAGGAGTGTGTGATGAAAGCCAGGTTACTAACTATTTAATATTTTATAATAATGACACAACGTCTGGCGTCTGACTGATATACTCTCACAAAGGTCAGCTGTAGGTACCTTCGACAGGTAAAACAAAAACGATGTTTTTAGTGCGGAATCGGTAGAATATTCACAATACACCAATACCTACCAAGGAAACGCCTAAAATAACATTAACCGAATAACAAAATTCTACAAGGGTATCGGGGTCACGTTTATTTATTTAATCAACTCTTAGTTGAATCGGTTCCCAAATACAGATTTTTTACAACTTACGATAACGTGGAATTATGAAAGGTATAGAAAGAATTTTGAGTTTGTTGGTAAAATGTTTTGTCCGTTTTATTGTCGCGTATTTTTGTAGAAAGTCCTGGAACAGTCCAGAACATTCCAGGGTAGTTGAGAGCATTCCAGAACGTCTCAGAACATTCTGGATTGTTTTGTGGAGTGTTCCAGAATAGTCCTCTGAGTGAAGCCGAGTCCTTGTTCCAGTTACTAAATAATAAATATGTACCTACCTATTCATGTCAAGAACGTAAGTATATCTGTTTTCTTCGACTAAAAAATGGGGTGAAATATTGATTAATTGGAAATTCGAAATGCCAAATCATTTTACAACATGGCGGTCGGTATCTGCTTGTGAGTATCTTCATGATAACTATAAGGTATACAAATTTCACGAAATTGTCGGCATTCCCTAGTCTTTTCAAAAGCAAAGAAATGTTCTAAATAGATTTTATAGTTTCAAACGTTTATGGAGTTTTATGTAATATCTACTGCAAACTAAAACTTTCGTTTATTTCAATACTCCATATTTAAGAAATATATTGGACTGGAAAAATTGCACGGGGTACGCCATCTGCAATGGAATAGACGAACTTACGCAAGACTATTGGACTAACATATTTCAAGAAAACCTTATGAAGAAACTCTGAGTAGTTTGGACTACTAATAAGTAGGTGGCGCAAACAAAACCATATTCACTTTTAGATAAACTAGGCGAGTTTCTAAATTCATCAGTGTGTACACCGATTATTGATCCATTCGAAACGATAGCGTTTTCTTTTCAGTTGAAGTGATCCATCGGAATTTTGCTGTTCAACTCAAGAACTCGCCTACAGAACATAAGTGACTTGCGACAGTTGTAACTTGGCTTCGAAGGGGGGAAATCTTAACTTCACTTTCTATGATGTAATTTGTAAGTTTTGATTTCAAAGTCAGAATTACGACCTTTTTTTCATTGTAACCCAACTTATCTTCTAACCTAACGAAATTTTATTCATGATTCACTTTATTCCGAGCTTAAAATCGAAGTTTTCGAGTTGATGAATGTTGGGAAACAAATCCGATTTTGAAAACGGAAATAGTGTAGCCTTTCTACAATTTTGTGAAACTTTTATAATATTCGCGGGATCATTTCAAAAACACGGGAGCCAAGGTGCAACTGTCAAAATTCATCAGTGTGTCCACCGATTATTGATCCATTCGAAACGATAGCGTGTTTTTTTCAATTGAAGTGATCCATCGGAATTTTGTTGTTCAATTCAAGAATTCACCTACAGAACACAAGTGACTTGCGACAGTTGTAACTTGGCTTCGAAGGGGGGAAATCTTAACTTCACTTTCTATGATGGAATTTGTAAATGTTGATTTCAAAGTCGGAATGAAGACCTTTTTTTCATTATAACCTAACTTATCTTCTAACCTAACTCAATTTTATTCATGATTCACTTTATTCCGAGCTTAAAATCGAAGTTTTCGAGTTGATGAATGTTGGGAAACAAATCCGATTTGGAAAACGGAAATAGTGTATAGCCTTTCTACAATTTTGTGAAACTTTTATAATATTCGCGGGATCATTTCAAAAACACGGGAGCCAAGGTGCAACTGTCGAGTAACATTTCTCTCTCTATGTTAATAGCTTTTGCTTCCATTGAGGCGCATTTAGCCATATCGAGGGACATTTTGCATAGGAATTTTATGAACGAATTTTTTTGCTACAGTTTGAACTTCGCTCCTAAGTTTTGCAAAAGGAAACATTTTGACCTTACGTTATATAATATAAATTGGAAATTAGAACCTAAAATTCAGGCGTTTTCTTTATTTCAGCCCAACCTAACCTGCCTTATTCACAATTCATATTATATAAAAAAAAGATTGGTATGGCCATCGACGCATTCGTTCAACTGTTGAAATAATTGTGAGGATGAGCATATCATAAGTATCATGAAATGAGTAAGATATATGTAAATTATATCGATGATCACAGTTATTAAGAATAATTATCTCCATATCCGGACAAAGAGCCATGTTTCAACTGCCGCAACACACTCAATTCTGTGATAACTGAGTCCTTGAGTTTTTTAAATCAGCCAGATTACTATATCCTGTGAATCAGCTGAGAAACGTCAAATTTGAATGTTGGCAAATGTATCAGGAAAGGAGATTTCAATATTTTCGTTAAATGTTTTAAAATAATAGAGTTTATTTGTGGTTCTACAGCTACCAAGCTCTATATCTATCAAGATTGTTATCTGTTGCCCTTAGTGCCAAAATGATTTTGAATTATGTGAAGTCAAGATATTTCCATGTACTTCAGCTCAGTGGATTTCTTTTCCAATACTTCAAATCATATAATTCAGTGAAATTGATTCCACAAAATCTTGGAATTCTTCGGATTACGCAAAGTTTCTCCACAGTGGGATTTAATGAAAAAGTGTGCTGGAAATGTGGAGCTGAACGAAAAATTGCCGAATTATTCTGTGATAAATGTCATGTAATACAGAATCCATCTGAGAAAGAAAACTATTTTAAATTGTTTCAAATAGAAGAGCAATTTAGCATAGATGAAAAATTATTGAGGGATAAGTTTAGAAAAATTCAGAGTGTCATACATCCCGATAAATTCAGTAACACGTAAGTTGAAATACGGAGTGAGAAATACTTGAATGAAAGCCGAATGTTTGAATAACCTAGAAGCATCGATTTCCTTAATAATGGAAAGGGTTTTCCAAAATATCCCTTGCACTCACCACATATTTTACTTAATTTTATAATTCTTTACAGAAAGCTTCAAATATTATTCCTAGCATTTGTGGGTTTTCACTCCCTTGAAATAATTAGGGGAGTGAAAGCCCATAAATGCCAGGAATAACTTACGTAAGTCCCCAAATAACATTCAGACAATGAGACTCCAAATAAACTAACTTTAATTTTTTTTTGACTTCAACTGCAGAACTCATGAGGAACAAACTATTTCAGAAGAATATTCATCTTTAATCAACAAAGCTCACAGTAATCTACAGTCTCCTTTGAAAAGGGCAGAGCACTTGCTTCAACTGAAAGGACAAACTATAAGTGAGGGACAAACCGTGGACAATCCTGAGTTCCTGTTAGAAGTTATGTCTCTTAATGAAGAGGTATGGTTAATACATTTTGTGTATAGAGGGACTTAATTTAAATCTTTTACAAAAAAAATATTCATTTGTGCTTGAAGGAAAAATGAGTTCAAAACCAATATAGTTAGTTGTTCCAAGTAATATTTCAAATGCTAGAAAACAATATCAATCATCAATACATCCAAATCTACAAAGATGAAGCGTTTGTGAATATTTTTCATTAAAGGAATGAAGTTAAATATTGAATTCAGTAAATTGTACAATATTTACAATGTTGTATATTAAGATATAAGGATGGGCTCCAAAAAAATAAGTAACGTAGGTAATGGGAATAAAACCCAGCGTGAGAAATTCCAATTTTTTCTCACAACTTTTTTCTGGATGTCAGCAACAAGTGTGGCTTTTCATGTATGTGAATGTAGCCTGAAGAAAAAAGTTCTGCTTTGTGGTGATGTTATAAATATAATGAAATCGTGAAGTGGTATATGTTGAGCTGGAGTAACTCAGTTAATGATCCAAAACTGGTCGGCAGCAAAAAGAGGGTATTCAGAGATCCTCATGAATTCCAAACTGTAGAAAGGTATTTCGTTCAATACAGACCCCTTCATTTCAACTAATTTGAGAAAGGCCCTTACATGCAGCTTTGTGGAACATAGGGATAATGAGAAATTTGTTTTTTTGTTTTTTTTTAATACAAATACATTTTCCCCATTCACTCAAATAGATTGAAATTGATATTTTTTTTCAGGTTGAAGAGGCAGAAGGTGATATCAACAAAATGAAAGAGCTCAACGAAAAAAGCAAAATGAGGATTGAAAACATTTTACAAAGAATTGATGATTGTTTCAAAAATAATGACATTGAAACTGCAAAAAATAATATAATCACATTGAAATATTACTGCAGTATTAGCAACAGAATAAATGGATCCTTGAGAGAGTTGGGAGTATCCGAGTAAATTTTTAGGATTAAAAAAAGTGAGAGATATGTTTTACATTTCACTACAATTTTATTGTATATCATTTGTACAGGTCAACAAGTTTTACTCAATGAATAAAATGTTTTGCACAGAATTCTATTCGTGAAAATATTTCTTCACAGTAATTTCTGACAGACGCCTAAAAATGTTATGGTATAACGAAACACGTGTTGCGTTGTTGAAAATTTTCAAATGGAAATCTCACATTGAAGTATGTATTTCGAATAAGAACTATTTCTATAGTTGTTCCTATGATGAAACTACAAAATATTCAAGGAACACCTTCATTAACTGAAATGTGCATATTCAATGCTTCATTTTACAATTTGAAATACCTGAACATCAAGTACCTGATTTTAACCTACCCAAATGATGTTAAAAATATGTACCTGAGCTTGGAAAAAAAATCAATTATCATTAACATAAAAAAAAAGTGTAAACTCATTTAAATAAACATGTGATAAATGAAATTACCTGAGATTGTTTATTAGTCAATTACTAGTTTCCACATTTAGTAAATTACCCGAATGTTTAAATCTATTCCTAAACATTCTATGCTCCTTAGTTCTTTGGGGAACTGTTCTCCCCGTTTGGCCAATATAAAATTTTCGGGACGAGCCACAAGTATCGACTGATTCACATACAAAAAGGTGATTTATCAAGTTACTTTATTTTGATGAAATAAAAAAATACCACTCAGTCATTCAAGAAGTTGACAAAAAATTTAAATTGCATAGGAATTTTTCTAATAAACTGAAAGTATGCACATTCAATTAGCAAGTTTTCAGTAACAATTAGGTTAGTATAGACGCTTGAAGAAGCTTTTATATAGTGAAACACGTGTTCTTATATTATTTGTTTCTTTTATTGCCGAAATGGAAATTGATGATACTGTGTTAAAAAATACCCAATACTAGGTTGTTTCAAAACTTTTGTCCGTTTTTATATGTCTACTTTAAACTATTGAATACGTATTCAATTAAAATATGTCTACTTTGAACTGTTGAATACGTATTCAATTAAATTGACATCAAAACAGCTTCTTCAAATGGAAAACTTAATGTGGGAATACCTAGTGCTGTTAGAGCATACATATATATGAACTTTTTCCATAAAATATGACGAAGAATAACCCCCCTGAACTTGAATCAATCACTTAGTTTGCCAGTCAAAATTGATTTTCAACTCAGAGATAGGTAACTCGGAATTCAAAACGTATATAGACATATTAGAGAAAGCACCAAATGACTTGATTCTCAATGAACAAAAAACAGAAACTCTAACTTTTGAAACAATTTGCTTAAATCGAGATAACAAAAATTCTACCAAATTTTTGGGAGTACAAATAGATTCCAACCTGAAATGGATAGACCATATAAATAGCATGTGTAGTAAACTTAGTAAGATAGTTTTTGCTATCAAAGTTTTTGTAAATCAAAGTGCGGCACTTGCAACATATCATTTACTTTTTAAATCAGTCCTTAGGTATGGTATAACCAATTGGAATAATGCATCAAAGGTACATCTTAATAGACTATTTGTCATTCAAAAATCTGCAGTAAGAAGCATAATCTCTGCCAATTATGATGAAAAGTGTCGACCAATATTTGTAAAACTTAAAATAATGACCCTATATTCAGTTATTGTCTATGAAAATCTGCTTCTTGTTCAACAAAACTTGATGAATAAAGTTGCTCACAAGGATATACACCAACATGATACAAGAAATAAATCAAACCTTGTTCTTACGGCTAATAGGTTGAAAAGAACAGATAATATAGGAATTAAGCTATACATTGCCTTATCTGTCGAATTTCGTAACTTGCCATTCAGAATTCAAAAACTTGTTGAAGAAAATGTTAACCAAACATCCTTTATATGAAATTGATCAATTTTTAGAAGTTATTCAAGAAGAGAAACTTTTGTGGTCACTGCCCGAACTTTTACTCAACTTTGAATATATATAATATGTTAGCTATGTGATGTATAATTTGGCTTTACATTTTGGTCAATTTTTATAAGATTGGAATTTTATCTTGTTAAATTCTATTTTTTGTAAATCTAATTTATCTACAAGCATTTTTTAGAAACCATATTGACGAATCTTATCCTATCAATCCTATTTTAGAAATTGTATTGACGTGTCTAAAAACTGTGTTTCTTGAGACAAATAAAATCATTATTATTATAATACCGCCAATTTGTTTGGGTCTTATTAAACCAATGATTATGTTTCTATTAACCAGCTGTCCCCAGCCTACAAACGACGAATCTCTAAAGTTGAAACTTGTGTGAGCTAGGGACTAACAAGGTCTCACCTTTTAACGTGCGATTCCCAGCACGGGTTGGACGATACCAAGTGAAAATTGATCGTACGACATCGTGATTTGAACCACCGGACGATTGAATGAGTAGAGCAAACCATTCACGCCCAACAAAATTCTGTTGGAGTTAAAATGAAACCAACTGTTGAATTAATTTTTTTTATAAAAAAAAATGAAAATATTTCAACAGAAATTTTACATGCTAAGGATATAGCAACGTAATACATATGTAAATCTAGATATGTCAAATATATAGAGCACATCGTCTTTGATAAATAATGTACCTATAAAATTATAAATGTTTTCTTTATCATGGAACATATTAAAAAATGTTCAAATTTTGAGAATTAATAGCGGGTTCACTACAAATATAATTTTCAATATTGGCATCAACTAAAATATCTAAGATAGATAATAACGTGCATTTCTTCACTGAACAGATACTATTTTGTTAAACATTCATCAGGGGGAATATAGGTGTGCCACATTGAGGGATTTATGAAAGTGATGAAAATGACACTAATTATAAGTAGAGGAGTGAAAAAATGAATAGAATTTCTCTCAAGTCACAGGCCTTTCGATTTTACAATATCTTTCACGGGGACAAGAAAATATACGCTTTCTTCCCGAGATACATAATTTGGAGATGAAATGGAGCCAAAGCTTCAAACGTGAATCAAGAATGATACTATTTTGAGAACGATACTAAAATAATGCTTTCGTCAAAGGCAATAAACTTGGTCTTGAGTGTAACATGAACAATGAAGAAATGCAACTCGTTCATACACTGAATCAAAGCTAGTTATGTACAATAGAAGTCAATTGGAAAAATAAAAATTACTCAAATCAGATCACAAAACTTACAGCTAGACGTAAAATAAAATCATCTGAACCATAATATTCAACTATAAACAATATTAATCTGACGATGGTGATCAAACTTACACATGAAACAAATAAAGTACCGCATATCTAACACGTGATAGATAAATGTACCCTGAATATTTCAACACGCAAAGAAAATTAACCATTTTTGTTATCTTCTGCAGAGGGGGCAGCCCACGTTAATCGTTCCTCATAGAATTTGATCACAACTTGGGGACACTTAACATTGGCCTGTTTAGCTGGTACCAAGTCTGCTTCGTCTGTGCCAACCCACTTCATGAGAAACATAAGCGGACCTAGGCATAAAACACAGCAATTTTAAAATTGATAATAATGATTGGCTTCATTCACTGACAAAAGGCAAAGTTTAGCTTGAGCTGTTTTTCAACTTGACCCATAACTGATGTTTGGAGGACAAACTGAATATGAAAAAGTGTTTTTGTATAAATCAATGTTCATATGAAACTAGTTGTTTCGAAAGTACTCTTTCTCTCATGTAATTCAATGTTTATATGAAAGTGTTTATAACAATAGTGAAATACTCCTGGTAGATGTACGCCTATTGAAAGAATTTTCAAGCCCTCAATCAATATTGAAGATGTTTATTAGATTATAAATAGAACATATTCTTCAATGAATTGTTTATTCTTCAGAGGCTTCAATGATATTAACTCCACAAACATTTAAACATAAATAGTCTGGTCATTCAAGGTCATCTTGGATGCTTGAAAATATGCTGACATTTCAAGTTACTGATATTCTGATTCAAGAGTATTTTATAAACATTTGTTGTAAGGTAGCGGAAAGTGCTGATTATTGTTCAGAAAATAATTATTGCCCAGAAAATCTTTATTTTATATGCTTTGTATATTAGGATGCTTCTTATTTCAATTAATCACTATTAGTCGTATGTGCACACCAAAGATCTCGTATTTCTTACCAGAACTATCTGTAGCTCCAATAATTTTTTCAGGCTCCAGTCCTCTATCAAAACCGTGAATTTTTTTGTCATCTTTGCCTCTTTTAGGGGTGTCCTCAGCTTTTCGTTTCTTACTATTTCTTTCTTTTTCCTTGGCAGCCTTATCAGCTTCATAGGCTTTGATCAGACTTGGACAATCGAAATTTTCCTCTGGTTCCCAAGTATTGTCTTTATCGTCATAACTGAAAATAAATCAAAACTGTGGTCAACTCAAATAGCAGATAGAAATGAGCTACTCACCCAATCCATTTCAACAAATATTCTTTCACTCCATTACTGTTTATCCTACTGTCTATGATTTTCTCAACGATGTACTCCTCGTTGGTCTCTTCTGGTTCTGGGGACTTCTTACCTTTACTCATTTTGAAAAAAACTTGTTATTTTTTAAATAACCTCAATGAAAAATATCTGGAAGTGAAAATAAGGTAAGTTCCCTGTAAAAATTTACGTGAGATAGAATCGTTATACCTCCAATGAGGAGACTCTTTAATTCAAGAATCTGATATTCGTCAACAAATAATAACGCTTTATAACCAAACGAATATGGCGGGTGGAATAAACATTCTTACCGCCATCCGCACATTTGATTGGGAGAATTTTGACATTTCATGTATCCATTCACCATTTCTAAAATAGACAGGAAATCGACGAATCGACCGCTGAGGGCGTTAGTATTCGCATCACAGAACTTAAAGTAAGTTCTGTGATTCGCATGGAAATTGAAAACAGGCCTATGTCACAGAATACTACTCTGACAAGTTCCAATATTTCAACTTCTATAAGATATTTTGGAAACTCGGACAAGCACAGATGCGCCTTACGTTGTACTAAAACTATGAATAAAGTTTCGAAAAACATTAGACTTGAATTTTCAATATTTGTCACTAAAAAGAGTTGCCCAACACTGCACCAAATGCCTCCTTTCTTTGTCCAGTGAAATACAGTATTTTCAGAACTCAATGAAGGTAGAAAGATAAAATTAAGTTGGTAGATACATTGCTAGATCACAGAATATCGAATGTAGTTCCGATGTTATGGTTTTGCGTGTTCTGTGTTCTATAAGTAGTTAAGAATTGATATTGATGTTATTAGTTGTAGCGTCTTTTGAATTAAGATATTTTGAATTGTTAACTAATCAATTGAAACATTTTTGGTATCCAGCAGCTCATGTTTAATATTCTTTTGACTTCATAAAATACTTAACAAAGTAAGGTAAGTAATCATTTTCATTCAAGCGGCAATGATGAATGCTAACCTAACAAAATGAAATGGTTGAAATATCTGATGTGACAAAATGCGTTTTTCAGGTACTCTCGCCAATATGAGTAAAAGAAATAGTCCTGTTCCTCCTGAGCAGCTAGAACCTGTTGCAGCTGAAGAATTTGTTGTGGAAAAAATCATTAGCAGTCGAGTCAATGAAAAGGGAGTAACAGAGTACTACTTGAAATGGATTGGATATGATGAAAAAGAAAATTCATGGGAGCCTGAAGAGAATTTGGATTGTCCAGGTCTTATTGAAGCATTTAAGAAAGATCAAGCACGAAAAGAAAAAGATGCAGAGAGGAAAAGGAAGTTGAGTATACAATCTGATGGAAAAAGTACAAAGAAAAGGAATGACGAAAAAAAATCCCTGGGGTTCGATAGGGGTCTACAGCCAGAGAAAATAATTGGCGCCACTGATAGTCCAGGTAAAAACCTTTTTCCTTTATTTATTATCCTTCAATATTTGTTCTCAGGGCTGCCTTGGTTTTGAGAATTGTTTTTAAACCCACATATTTTAATCCACTGATCACAATTCTGAAGGTCAAACTTGGTGGTTCGGTCTACTTTCGCAGATATGGCTACTCAACAGTCAATACTGTTAGATAATTGGCTGATATGATATGTGTTATTACCGTCCAATTTCTGTACATCAATAATTTTGCTAAATTATGCGAACAATCTATCAAAAATCGAGTAATAGATGTCTTCAGTAAACATCATATAATAATACAACAATTCAGGTTCATTAACAAATTAAATACCGAAAAAACCGTGCTCGACTTTGTGGAACAAACTATAGGGGCCTTCGACAGGTTTTTGAAATGTCTTGCTTTGCATGAAAACCTACTCGAAAAACTGTAATTATGGTATTAGAGGTCATGTAATGTGGGTATACCTCAGGGAACAATAACACAGATTAATAAATTGGAGGGCCATATAGTGTGTTATGCTGATAATACGGCCATAATTTTTACAGGTGAAAGTTGTTTTGATGACGAAAAGCAATAACCAAAGTCATCACTATCAGAATTTCGCAATTACTTTCAATATCTAACGGTGGTGTTGAGATTAAAGATCAAGTCTATCACACCAACGACCTGCGTTCAATTCTCCAATGAAACCTTTTTTTATGACGTCATGAAAGAAAAATGTGTTGAGCGAAAAGGTGGGCTGACGTAAGCGCGCCATGTGACTCGGTGGTCTGCCTCTTTAAGGGATACGCCTGATCTTGGTTGTCTGTCTGCCTGAATTATTTATGCCTACAGAAAATTCAAATCTCCCGCCACGATGTTCTGAGATGCAGAAGCATGCGAGCTGATTAGCTGGTGAGCTGGGTGACAGTGTGAGGATACTACGTGACAATTTGGTACACTCTGATTGGCTCACCGCCTAGTTAGCTGGGTGACAGTTTGAGGACATCACGTGACATTTGGTTGGTTGGGTGGCTGGTTGGTTGGGTGGTCTGTCTGTCGAGTTGAGAAGCAACCTGACTGGTGTGATGATGTCACTGTCTGCCTGAATTGGGGGTACTCCTACTACTATGGGAATCTATGAGAGAAAAATAGGCTGTTTTTAAATGGACGTAGCCTAGTTCTGTAGAGATTACTTTCAGCGCTTAGTTTATTGTATGGTTCTTGAAATTCAATTTATCATGTATATTCCGCCCAAGAAATTAATGCATGAGTAATTTTGGATATCGGACACTCAGAAGCATAGAAGAACAAACAGTGATCAGTTGATTTATTATATGTTTAAAAAAATATGTTTTTTCCGTTAACCAGCTATCGTACCCCTTCGAACGACAACCCTCAGAAGTTGAAACTTGTGCGAGCTAAGGACTAACGAGGTCTTACCTTTTAACGTGTGATTCCTATGCAATGATTGATTGATTTTACACTGTATTCAAGCACCTGTACAATATATCAATTATTTTTTCAATTCTTCAGTTATGGAGTAGATAATTAAATCCCATATTTTTCAGGTCAACTGATGTTTCTGATAAAGTGGACAGGAACAGATGAAGCAGATCTAGTTCCTGCCAAATTAGCAAATGAAAAGTGTCCTCAAGTGGTAATAAAATTTTACGAAGAGCGTCTGAAGTGGCATTCTCCCAATTTAGAAGAGAACAAAACCAACCCCGAGTAATTTTTTGAAATATTCTATAAGCATAGACTATAAGATAATAGAAATATTGACTTGGTAAACTGAAGCCAGTATCGGAATCAATTTGGTTTTATTTTATAGAAACAAAGTCTGTAACTAAATATATGTATTTTTTTTTGTGATTAGTTTGTCTGGTTTCAATGCAATTCAACATTCATCAAACTTTTTTCAGGAAATTATTTTTTTTTGTCAAGGTAGTTGATATCTCATTGTTTACTTGGAAGTTGAATGGTAACTGTGATAATAATCATACAATTATGCTTATTGTATAATTATTATCATAAATTTTCACCAATAAAGTTGATTGAATAGTAAAGAAAGAAGTTATATATTGAACTTTGACGCAAGATATGAAGTGGACAAAAGACCATCATGTAACTTTTTTCTGAAAGCAATGAAAATAACACCAGCCTTTGATATTGAAATTTTTATAAAATCTTTATTGTTTCTCATTTTTTGTGAAATATTTCAGTCACTGTAACCACTAGAATATTTTTCTATTTGTGATTTATGTACTAGTTATTAAAGTCTGATTTGTCTGACATCCATTGCAATTTTTTTTTTGAAAGTTCATGAAAGTGTTTGTATTTTGTAAATAAATGAAAGTTCTAATAAACTTTTTTAGGTAAATTCAATTGATTTTATTTCCTGTTATGAATGATGTTATATTGACAGTGTCTTGGTTGTAGTTTTTTCATGAAGTCATTGAAAATTATTTTGATTTTATTCAATTTTCCACTTGAATTTTGTGAGTAAATTGAACTTGGAACTTGCTTCTCCTTTTGTAATGTAGTTGAAAAGGTCCCAAAAAATCCTGAATCGAAAATATAACACATCTACTCAAAAGCTTATATATTCTACTTTGAACACAGGCAAGCCGGTAGTTTTATAATCACTTTCCAATTCGCTTGTTTCGTTGATCGCTTCCAATTAAAAAGTGACTCGCTCACAGCGGCTCACGTCTTTATACACCCAAACGAATATCTTCATCATACTAGAATGCACGGTAACATTCTACCAACTGCTACCAAATTCCAGAAAATTCATTGAAGCGCCATCTACCGTCGAGTAGCAATACTAGGTTTAACAAGGATTGTAGTCGATTTATTCAACTGTAGGCTGTAGGTGTTTCTTATGAACACTTACACTTACAGAAGGCATTGCCCACAAAACCAATTAAAATTGTATGTTCGTAACAACTACTTTAGGTATGCCGCATACAAATTATACAAAACTAACGTGAATGCTGATGAACGGCTGTTGTAGAAGGAAATGCAATTCACACAACACGTAACACATACACACTATATGCCCACTTCCTACCTACATATCTTTACACTATTTAATGGCAAATCTGATTTAATTGTGATGATAATGGCGGCGATTTTGAAAACGGATGTCAAAATCTTAATATTTATCGTGAATATTTCAATACTTTCTACAATATACATTGAAGCTTGTGAATTTATTTACGTTGTGTCATGTGATGCGGAATTCATCAATAGGTAAGGAAATCAATTGCTCGCACTTTGGTCGCTTTTCGGCTAGCTACATTTGATCTCTAGGGGGGGGCAACTGCCCCCCTTGGCCCTCCATTGGCGACGCCCTTGATACTTTGTTTCCTAATGGTACAAAATAATAATTGCTTGGGAAAAAATGTTTCGGCTTTCTACTTCACCATCTGATATCTGATTCAATTACATAATGAATGTTTGAAGTACAAACTGAATAGAAAAGAGTACCTATTGTTTGTATATTCCAGTGTTCATATGAAAAATATATCCCTGTCAAAACACTAACAGATTCCTCAAACAAAAACTTGCGATTTCGTTATGATTTGCCTCAAATTGTATAGGCGGCTTTATAATACTTTACCGGTTGCGTTCTACTTTTGTGTGGCAAACGGGTGGCAAACAAAAGAACTTATGAGCGTTTAAGTTGTGACTGCAACACCCGGTCCTTTCATGGGTATCTTCAATCATAGGAACAAGAAGAAGTCGCATGGGGCCAAATCTGGGAATACGGTGGCTGAAGCATGATTACGGTGTGCAGTGAGCAAAACCTTGACATTTTATCAAACTTGGCGTTATTTCAAGTGTTTTTGAACACTCAATTTAATTTTTTACACAAACTTTGATGCAAATTACTTGATCAATCCTAACACTTCTAATTTTAATGCCTTTCACAACAAACTATAGAGCTGAAACTGTGTACATATGTTGAAGTACATTGGCCAGACTAAACGAGATAATGAAATTCGCCTCAAAGAGCACATTGGTCGTATACGATTTCGCAAACCAGTGTTGTTCAACGTATCTCAAATATCAGGCACAGAATGAGAAGATTTGAAATTGTTGAGACGTCATACTTCTAGACGTATTCTGTAGTCTCCACAAGAATTTCCCCTGATTTGTATTGAGTATCAGTTTTATTAATGTATGACCCTGTTATAATAGAAGAGAGACGTCTTTTTGTTGAATCAATTTTCTAGTGTAAGAATCATCATGAAGGCAACAATTTCAAATGACGTTTAATTGAAAAAACATTTTTGATTGATCAATCATCTGTGTACTTTCTTTTTTGAGAGTTGATTACATTTTAGGAAAAAAATACGCCAATGTAACAAAATTTGCCAATGTAAATAATTAACTGAAAGCTACGCAACTCACATTTCCATTTACAAGTTTGTTGCATTGATTATACACAGCTTTCAGAACGTAATTCCTGTACTCTTAAAGTTTCCGTTTTTTTGTCAGATCCTGAATACCCTCTAGCAAGCTTTTCAATTTTTTATTTCTTTTCGTCTGGCATTTCACTAATCCGGTGAAGGTATAATGTAATAGGAAAGTTTCGACAGGTTTTTTTGCTGAATAAAAAGTTTACAATTTGTCAAGTAGCGCCCATTCAAAGGATAATGGACCTCGTTTGCATAAAATATCACAACTCACAACAATAAATTGATGGAAACTGATGGAAACACTTAGTTGAGTTGGTTGAAAGGAGCAGGTACAAATATTAAATCGATAGGCAGAATTGGAGCCTCTGTCGTCAACTGAATCTACTGGAAACTCTTTTTCCAAACCATAACAAAAATAATGTCCCTTGAGTGGCTTTCCTTAACGAAAGTGAACGCAAAATTAACGAAAACTCAAGTGCATTTTGGAATTTCATGCAGGACGAGGTAACTCGAAAATTCCCGAGTTATGAAGGATGAAACCGAAACTTACACCAAACCGCAGGAAATTACGGATGCATTCGCAAACTTCTTCAAAAGTGTTTATATTATATCTGATGTCTCTTCGTGTATTTATCCTTTACTGAGTCCCCCACTTCATATACAGAGTGGTCCAACGAAAAGTATGCACCTTGCTTTTCTTTTTTTTTGTAACAACGCAAAAATGCTCGGACAGGTCAATTTTGCTTTTGAAGGGGACACATTTCTACCTGTGCCTTCAACCCCCTAGCGAGGGTGAGTAACAACCCTAAAATTTTATATGGAAAGTGGTGTCGAGTGATATATCATTTGAAAGGGCACAAAATTATCTTTTCAATGATACCTAATTTGTTGTATTTCACTCAAACATGTAAGTATTATGGAGAAAAACAACTCCAACCCAATACTTTAAATGTGTAATTGACTTAGTAGAATCCTACTTCAGCAAGTGCTGAAAATGTGACCCATTTGCTTCCATGCAATGATACAGATTTTGTTCAAATCTATTCCTAACATTCTGTAGCATATCAGGTGTTCTACTTCTGCACTCTGCTGTAATTCGTTGGCGAAGATCTATGGACTCGGGCTGCGTAGCAAAACATTTATTTTTCAAGTGTCCCCAAAGGAAAAAGTCTAAAGGCGATAAATCAGATGACCTGGCAGGCCATTCGATGGGGCCTCTCCTTCCAATCCACCGTCCAGGAAACCGGTCATCTAAAAACTCTCTTACCGGAGTAACATAGTGAGGAGGTGCTCCATCTTGCTGGAAATTTGCATGTCTGAAGCTTTGGATAGGAAGCTGCAGGTTGACGTCATTTATACAGAGATGCAAAAAGCTTTTGATCAAATAGATTTCTTCTCATGCGTCTATCTGAATTTGGTTTTCCAGCAAATTTGGTGAAACTCATGTCAAATTATCTACTCGATAGAAAACAGTATGTAGAGTATGAAGGCTTTAAATCTGCTTTATATACTCCCAGTTCCGGAGTGCCCCAAGGCTCGAATTTAGGACCTTTTTTGTTCTTGATTGTCATTAATGTTTTATAGTATTTTTTTTATGTGTAATATCTCTCTTCAATATCCATATGTTTTGTATGTGTTTAGATAAAATTGTTTAATGAATATCTTTACTCTGTTTTTTAAATATTACTGGAGTTTTTTTCCAACACCAAATCGTTATTTTTACACCTCGACACGTATTTCGATCACCAAGTAATCATCTTCAAGAGGAAGATAAAACTAATAACTACTCAAAACTAAAGCTACTTATACTAATCAGGTACATCGTACAGGTAGGTAATCAGTAATACCACCCATACAAGTGTACCATCCTAAATTAATTTTACAATTGGCCTTTCTATTATTTACAATATGTCCTTATGTATGTTTAAATGTTACAGCTACATATAGAACAATTTTCAGCTATATAAAATTAGTTTCACAATATTGCCTATCTAAATATATTAACAATGTGTCTTTTTGTAGTAATCAGTAAACCCAACAATATTATTTCAACAAGCTATATAGTATGCTATTTGGTATTGGTCCGTTATCGTTATTCATAATATTATTATGTTTACTTATTTCCACACTCTCATAGGCATCTAGTTGCCTGTTTTTATTAACTTGTCTAACTAATCTTAAAGAACGGAAGTCTATGGAATGGTTTTGTTGCAGAATATGATGGGCGACTGGTGATTTTTCAGGTCTTCCATATTTTAAGTGTGCTATGTGTTCCTTATATCTCACTTTAATAGATCTTTTTGTCTGTCCATAATATTTTGCATCGCAGTCCTTACATTCAATTTCGTAAATTCCAGACTTTTCCGAATTCTCGACTTTGTCTTTTGGACTTCCCAAAAGGTTCTGCAGTGTATGACTTGTTTTAAAAACCACCTTCATACCTAGTTCCTTGTTCTTTTTTAAGCTATTTTTATATGATTTCTACTCTATATGTATGTGTGTACATATGTATGTATGGTGCACTTTGTCGATAAGACAAAGCTGCACAATAAACATATAGTTATTATTATTATTATGCATCTCAGCAGCATGGCTTATTTTTGGTGAGTATTCAATTCCTCTGAATTAGGATGGTAAAATAAATATGTGTCAGGGCTTCAAATATATCTCACTGTTGGAATTCAGAATTATTCGTCCCCAACGTTTTGACATCAACGTAGCTAAATGATTAACAGAATATAGTCACGCACCCTTCAGTAGAGCCACTCGTTCATTATTAATAAGCAGACTTCATACTGCTTCTCATCCCTTACACAAGTTCGCCCCAGACTACAATAGTGAAAATGTCACAGAATGGGCCAAATCCACCTTTTCGGGTGGATCAATATCTACCTCATTTCAAGGACAAATAAGGATAAACTTCCGTTTCTCTTGTGTTATTTGTTGACGCCAAGTGTCGCTCAGGCAAGGATTTCTTTTCAGGAATTTCACAGAACGTTTCAAGTGAAAAAATGAAGGTTGCTCCAAAATAAGAAATGTATCATTACCAACACCCCTTTTTATATAGGAAAACGAAATACGATTGATAGAAAAACACATAAATGTGAAGGATGTTCCAGAATTGACGTAAGATTTGCTTTGAATAGAAAACACAGTTTCTGGTAGTTTTCTTATGTATTTTATTGAGTTATAAGGAAAATAGAATAGGATAATTCATGGAATTACACATCAGATAAATGGTCTGCACTCTTTTCTATACAATTTTGCATAAATGTCATCGAAAACCGTTGATGCAGCATTGAATTTCCTCTTTTAATGCATCTGTCATTGAATAACAAATTTATTAGTTGTCAAGAAAACCGTTACAGACCACTGAGTAAACTCGATAACTATCAGACTTGTACAACGCCTGATCGATCGATGAGGGTATTTCACATGCAATATCTTCGAAAGTATTGAGTATCACACATTCGAAGGTATACTTTAGGTATACTCGAAGGTATACTCGTTAATACTTTTCTCACACCTTCCTACTTTTGAGGGTTGTCGTTGGTTTAGGGACGACATATATTTTTTGATACTGCTCGCTGTGAAACAAGAAGAACAACATATGTAGCAGAGCCCAAACGTGTTGCATTATTGATCCTTTAAGTATATACATAATTATTAATTTTCTAGGAATAATTCAATTTATTATGGGTTTTAATTGATAAATTAAAATTTGACTTTTTATTTTCATTTATTATTTTCAGCATGAATAGATTTCATTGGAATATCATTTTATTTCAGCCAACGATATCAAGAATTTATACAGGATGAGTCAACAAGATTTCCTCGGTCCATTGCTATCGGGAAAAACCATTTTTTGAATTGCTCAATTTTTTTCGCAGTCACATTGATAAATACTATCTTTGAAATTATTTTCCTCGCATACTGGGTGATTTAGCCAAATGTGGCCAACCAAAGTTATATTTTTTTAAATAAAACAACCAGTATATGAAAACGTCATTCGATTCCATACTTTTTTAGCTCTCTAAGGATTTTTTTTTAATTTCTATTGCGGCATTTCCAAGTTATTCCAGAAAAACCTATTTTGCAGACAATCTTTTTTTAATTCACCACCACAGAAATTAAGTGGATTTGTAGGAATAGTTAGTCAACATCACTATGATGATTTCAGGAATCTGAACTTTCGAAAACCATATATAGGGTGCTCGGTAAAACCGGTCAAGTTTCATTAAATTTCAAACAGACATAATTCAACTTTTTCAAATAGAACACTCTGTATCTTTTCATTTGTGTGGAATGTTTCAATATTTCACAACATTTATACCCGGTTTTATCATTTGTTATAAGCCAGTATGCGAGAAACTAATTTTAAAAGATAGTATTTATCTATATGACTGCAAAAACATTGAGCTGTTCGAAAAATTGCTTCCTCTGATAGCAATGGACCGAGGGAATTTTGTTGACGTACCCTGTATACCTGAAAGTTTTTTATTTATCGCCAAATCCATCCCACTCATTTCACTTCTGACGGAGTCTTCATTTCTATTGAAATATTCCATAACTACAAATAAGTCAACAACCATAAATTAGTTGAGTTTGTAACGACAATCGCATATATCTCGTGACGTCACACTGGCTTTCGACAAGCACATAGTTGGGTATCTTTTGATAACGGTGAAAATTATTGATTTGAGGGTGGTACCAGAAGTACCTGGCTGGACTTACAGATAGTGTAGGTGTTTAAAAAAATATCACTCCATTAAAATGTACACAATCTATAAAGCATATCTTAATGACCAAAATTAACGAATTAAAGTTTGAAATGCTACCTCATGCCTCCTATTTGCTAGATTTAGCCCTCTTGGATTATTTTCTGTTCCCAAACATGAAAAAATCACTCAGTGGTCAAAGATTGACCAACGATGTAAAAGTGATTTCGGCAGTTAATGGCTGTTTTGAGAAGCATTTCTTTTGATAAAAATGGTATCGAACTTATTGAACGTCGCTGCAAAAAGTGTATAGAGCTGCAAGGAGATTAGTTAAAAATGAATACAGTTTTTTCCAAAGTTTTTTTTGTTTTCTTTATTGGGCTACTTCTGGGTTCACCCTCGTATACAAAATTATATTTGACTGAATGACCCTATCGTTTTGAAATATTGTCGTTGGAAACAATAAAAGTTATTTTTATCATTATATTACAATTTGATGTGAACTCCAGCAAACAAATCAGTCCTATTTTCGATTCTTGCTTCACAACAGCTATTAGTATTTGTTTCATATTTCATGTTGCCTTTAAAACGAAAGTTGTAAATCGGTTTAACTCGCAAATCGATAAACTTCGATTAATGTTTTCAACAATTCGTCGTGGGCCAGCATTTGGAAATGAATTATTGAATTGGCAGCTTTAACTCCACGTTTCGCTTCACAAAATCATTTATACCTTGTTTTATTGGCACTAAAATCCATTTCTGCCTCGACACGCAAGTTTATGTTCATAGATTTCAGGAATATGGGGTTACATATCTTCGATAAATTGGTACACATTCGAAATGAATTCAACATTTCATGCAAATTGAAGGGGAATATCTGAATTTACTTACATACAATGGATTCTTCGGCGAAGAATGTGTTGCGTTTTTATAAAACTGTTTCTATACCCTCTATACTGTCATATTTATCAAGAAGATGAAGTCTTGCAAATATCATCTTCATGCAGATGACTCTCAAATATACTTATCTTTCAAATCTTCAGATATAGGTCAAGCAGTAACCGATACAAATTTTGATTCAAATTCTGAAAGTGTCCACTGGCCATATTATGTTGAAAATCAATCCAAACAAATCAGTAGCTATTATTTTTGGAAGTGATAGCATCAGGGAAGAAGTAAAAAACTACAGCTTGGAAATGGGAAACTCTGAGATACAATTTAGACTGTATTAGTTTTATCTCATTTCAACCAATGTGACGTTGTTTATCAGTCATGTTTAGACAAGAACGACAGGTGTCGCATACAAACATTTCAAAACTCTTGTATCAGGATAATATTTGGTATCAGAGGAAGGTCCAGAGTTTCACACAAATTAGCAGATTTGAAGTGGTTGAATATGTTCAATCGTAGTCGTTTTCATGCAACATGCATATTCTTTGAAATTTTCAAATATAGGGATCTTCCCTACTTATATGAACATTTGTTTTATAGAACAGATATCCATAACCTGAATTTGCGTAAAAAGACAGTGCTAAACATTCCTGTAAATAAAAAGGAAATATTCAAACCATCTTTTTCCTATAATATCTCCTCCACAATATAAATGGGAAAACAATTGTTTTGACATGTCAGAAACTGTTTTTAAAAGTAGGTTTAAACAGCATTTGTTCAGCATTCAGGTCCGCGGCGAGAATCCTGAAAAAGGTTTTAGCTATTCATATATCTACAGCGTGACTCACGGTCGATGGTAGGTTAGGCTTTATTAAGAAAACTTGACGATTTAGGTATAGAGACATGTATATTATCTTGAAGCATTTTTCACCATCTTTCAATTTATCGAGTGATATACAGGAGGTTTCATTTGAAAAAATGAACTTTCGACTACTTTTATGCACAATGGAAATAATAGTAATTTTAGCACGCCCTGTATGATATGGAGTCGATTTCTTGGTGTTATTTGAATATTTCGAGTTTGTCCAAACTATCATCAAAATATCAACTTTTCATGAATTGAGAGTACTGATGTACTTAATTTCAATTAAGGCTATGTTTTGGACCATATTTAGCA
>NW_019294369.1:0-26351 GCF_000500325.1 Leptinotarsa decemlineata
TCGATAAACAAATCTGACTTCTTTTCGGTAAGTTGATTGATTCATTCCTTATATAGAGATAAATGTGGTCAAAATCTATTTTTGTCATTTTTTTTTAAGTGAAGCGAAGTTTGATAGATTAGCATAATTTCTATAAGATAGGAACAGTGAGACATGGCCGCTTCAGTATCAAGACTTGAGGTACCCTAGCAAGGATTCGATGAATTCTGATGATCTGGAATGTAGACTCTTCGGGAATGTTTATTGGGATAAGCTCTGACGAGTAGTTATGAAACAGAGAATAGCTATCAATACAGGGTGTCCCTGGACTTCCTCTTTTCCTCTCGGGAATGTATAGATGGGGTCAAAATATCACCAGTACTTCATATAACTTTTTTTCCTAAAAGTCTTCGTAACCAAGTTACGGGCCCTCGAAGTTACAAAATGAAAAATGTTTTTCTTTNTTTTGAAAAATCATCTTCAACGGTTTGTTTCATGTTTTGCCAAGTTGAAGAAGTATATATAATGACAGTATCATCGTCGAAACTGATTGTAGATTATTTTTTCCCTTCCTAATTCTCCTTTATGTTGTATACGTTCTTGAAACTTTGTAAGAACTAGTCCCAGGAGAAAAAAGTAAAAGTTAAATAGAACATAAATAACATGAAACTGGCAAGAATTAATGAAACACTATAATCCACATAATATGACAATTAAAATTCGAACATCAGTAAAAACTAAAAATCTACTTTGGGTGACCCATCTAACGGAAGTCTATTAACCGTTATTTCAAAATAAAAAAGTGACAAATGCTTGAGTAGTAAGTTTCTGAACGTTTCAGAATTTTTATGATGAGATAACTATGAAGGTATTTCAGTCGAAAGAATGTTGTAGATTATGCAACGATGTCAAATACGCAAATAAGTGGAGTCAAAAAGTTCTGGAATCTTTGTTGGCGACTTTTACGAAGTTTTTTTAAGCAGGACTGGAGACAACACTACAATAGTTTTAGCTGGGATGTAACGAGTGAGTGGCAGAAAGTAATTTTACCCACCTTATTCAGTATATGCCTATTGGAATAGACCAACTTCAGGTAATTATCGATAAACAAATCTGACTTCTTTTCGGTAAGTTGATTGATTCATTCCTTATATAGAGATAAATGTGGTCAAAATCTATTTTTGTCATTTTTTTTAAGTGAAGCGAAGTTTGATAGATGAGCATAATTTCTATAAGATAGGAACAGTGAAACATGGCGGCTTCAGTATCAAGACTTGAGGTACCCCAGCAAGGATTCGATGAATTCTGATGATCTGGAATGTAGACTCTTCGGGAACGTTTATTGGGATAAGCTCTGACGAGTAGTTATGAAACAGAGAATAGCTATCAATATATCATAAACAATCCTATCGAAAGCTCTTGAATGATCAAAAAGTACTGAAACACGAAATTCATTGATATATAGGTAAAGCTAGATTTTTAAGGGAAGCTGTCGCGCCGCTGTGATCTGCACGAAATTACAATTTATACTGTAGAAGAACATTGAATGACTGTTCCCGAATATGTTCTTCAATTATCCTTTCAAAGGTTTTTGACAAACTACAACGGAAGCTGATAGATCTGAGATGATTCATGCTGCAATCGTCGAATTTTTCAAGAAGTGGTTTCCAGCCAGAAGGAAAGACGTAGTTGATCAGATAAAAGTTGAAAATGTGAACAATATATGGAAAAACCAAAGAACAACAATGTAAGTTATGATAATTTTGTCTATAACAGTTGCCGTGGATTTGATAAAAAGAAGCCTTCCTTGAACCTTGAACGAGAATTATACAATATTTTCTGGAGTTTGGTTCGAGAAGTAATGGAAGTGGGTTAGGAATATTGAAACCTTCAGCTGCGCCTGTAACAAAGTTGTATATTGAGGTCATTAGATAGATAGTCCGAAATGAAAAACCTCTGAGTTCTCGAGATAATATTGAAATTATCCAGTTGAATAAAAAAATCTGTTTAAAATCTGTTTTTCCTCTGATCAGCTGCCGCCCCCATACGAACGACAACTCTCAGAAGTTGAGAAACTTGTGCGAGCTAAGGACTAACGAGGTCTTACCTTTTAACGTGTGATTCCTAACACGCCCATATTTCTTAACAGTGTTAACATTGGTGAGTCAACTTATCTGTTCAAACTAGTGAATTCAAACAACACAATACTGATTGAACCAGTCTTTTTCAAAGTGGGTGATAATGCCCCTTTGTGGGCGCTGGAGGCCTATAGGGGGATAGTAAAGAGCACAGAGAAGTTTGGGGGCGTTGAAGCGATTTAGGGGGGCGATGGCTAATTTAAAAATATTTTTTTGCTTTTAACAAAAACTCTACTGCTCCTTTACCTCAATGCGCGTTTTCTCGTGTAACGCCATCTAGGGGACTAGACAGTAACTATTTCCTGTTCGATAGTTGTCAAACTGTACAATAGATGTCGGTAAGCGCGATGCGAGAAGTTTCTAGTCTCCATTCTCAAAAGTACTAGGCCCGTCCGCTGCTTCATATAAAAGCGCGCACGCTATCCAGCCAGTAATGTCATTCGACGATATTACGAAAACAAGTGAATTTATTAAGCGACTAGCTAGGTAAAGTGCTGTACGTGGGGTGGGGAATACTGTGAGGGATGTCATTAGCAAGTTTTTAATACTCGATTCTTTACTTCGGCATTTTTGAAGACAAAATTATGTCGGAAGCAAAAAAGAAGAAACGGCAGTATAGCGCGGAATATATAAAATATGGATTTATTGAAAATCCCACAAATCCATTTTCGCCTATGTGCCTTCTTTGTCAAAAATTATTTCCGAATAAAGCGATGAAACCATCAAGGCTACAAGATCATTTGAATAAAATGCAATAAGATAAAAAAGACAATTTACTTATGATGCACTGTTTGGAACCTTTGGTGTAATTATGAATATTACAAATCGTTATTTTTAACACCTCGACACGTGTTTCGATCACCAAGTAATAATCTTCAAAAAGGAAGATTAAAACTCAAAAAGACAATAGTGTGACTCATTTTCCAGTACTGGAAAAAACACTCCGCTCAGCCAACTGTGTCAAAACTATTTTCAGTGGCTTCTAAGCAAGACGACGACGGACTCCGAGCTAATTGCTCAAACGGGTAAACCTCACATTATTGGAGAGGATTTAATTTTACCGGCAATAATAGAAGTATTAACTACTGTGCTCCATAAACCAGCGGCAGATATTATCCGAAAAATTCCTTTGAGCAATAGTTCCGTGCAAAGACGAATTGATGAGATGGCTGAAAATATTGAAGAGTCATTGTGCAATCATCCGAAGACTTCTAAATTTTCAATTCAGGTAGTGGAGCCCACTTTACCAACCAATGAAGCGTTGTTGTTGGCATACGTGAGGTTTATTAAAAATGAGAAAATATATCAAGAACTACTATTTGCCAGAAATTTAGAAACGGATACAAATGGACAAACCATTCATAATACACTGGAAAAATTTCGTGATGAGAAAGAAATTCCACTGAAGAATATTACATCAGCTGCTACGCATGGCGCTCCGGCTATGACAGGACGTCACAAAGGCTTCATAGCGTTCTTAAAAAATAAAATTCAAGATGTGCTCGCTGTACATTGTGTCATACATAGGTAACATTTGGTTGCGAAAAATTCAAGTGAGCGCCTCTCTCAATCACTGCAATATATCATCAAAGCAGTCAATAAAATATGAAACAGCTCTTTAAATGACAGATTATTTAATCAGCTTTGTGTTGCTGATGATGACGATTCCAACCGATTGCTATTTCACAGTTACGTCTTGATAACCTTCAAGAGGTAACTGTTCGACTCGAGTTTTTGGAAAACAAAGACAAAGAATTTCACAACACTTCATCATCACTTTAAAGAATGATATTGCGCACTTGACAGACCTGTATAAATTATTTGATGTTGCCAATCTCCAACTTCAAGGTGACGACTCAAATTTTATCAAAACAAAAAATGTCATAGCTGCTTTTGTAGCCAAAATGCTCTCATACAAGAATAATATCGGCAGATGTGAGTTTTGCAATTTCCCTAATTTGTCAGCAGTATTCTTCAACAATGACGACTTGCTTGTTTACTGTCAACATTTGGAGAACTTCCACAGTGATTTCGCAGAACGATTCCAGAACATTTTAAAATTGTTGCTGCTGTGTTGACACAAATGTCAACACAGCAGGATCACCCCAGATGGAAGAATAACTCAAAGAACTGATAACGAACGAGGTAATAAAAATAAAATTCAAAAATAGATACTAAGAATTTTGGCTACAAAAGCCAATCCTGATGCAATTGTAGCCTGGATTTTTGATAGCATTCTCATCATCGTATTTTTGTGAACGTGGATTTAGTGGTATGGCAACGTTGCTAATTGAAAAGAGAAATCGGTTGCAGATTACAGAACGCGGTGACTTACGGCTGTTTTTGAGATAAAAATCATTAAATTCATCCCTCACCTCAGATAGGTTTTGAAATTCTAATTGAAATGTTTGTTTTAATAAAGAAGGTCTTCCATACCTCTATTACTTCTGTAATTTTTTTCGAAATCGGTTCATTCGTTATTGAGAAATTAAATGTTGAACGTTTTATTTGAGAAAAAACAGAAAATTCGCTGTCGCTCATTTTATTGAGGAAATCAACACAAGTAACATCAATGGCAACAAAATCAACGGATAAAGTGTTCGAAATGACCTCCATCTAGTTCCATACCATAATACAGTCTACTTTCGAAAGCGTTCCCTACATTATTAAAGATGTCCGAAGTCAAAAATCGGCATTCCCAAAAAATTGACTTATCCATTAGTTTTTGTCTCTTTGATGGCATTTCATGATCGTTAGATTCGACAAATCTTTCCAATTCTAGTTGAACTTCGAAATCTTCACTTCATTCGTCTCCAATATTATTTCTGTCTGCATTGTTTCTTCATCCACAATTTCGTCTGAATCATCAACTTCCTCGTTCATGCAGTTTCACAGCTGCAGCAAATACTTATCGAAAAACTTCCGGAACTAATTCCTTTTCTGTAAATTTGGGCATAATGCCACGTTGACGTTGCTTCCAACCTTAATCTATTGCTGTCAGTTCGTCACCCAACCAAGTTGTAGCCCTGTAACAATGTTCTTCTGCTGAGCCTTCTGTGGGTGGAAGGTTTGCCAAAATGACAGATAATTTTTGCCAATTGGTATTTTTGAAATCTTCATTGATTCAGTGTTATTATTTAATTTTTACATTTATTAATAGATTTGATTATTTGTAATAATGAAGAAAAGAGAAATGAAACCACTTTTATTTGTAACTAACGTTACTGCAGTTTCGTCCTATACGAACATTCACAAACTTATACAATGATATTTGTAATACATTTTTTCATATCCTCCTTACTTGCATGTTTGTTATAAAAAACGTTGGTCAAATTGGAAAAATTTTCAGACCCAGACCCTTCTAGCTTCTTCTCCACTTCTCTATGAAATAACTTTCAATGTGCTGAAATTTTTTGTAGATCACTCAGGTATATGAATTATTTCGAAATAACAATAAATGAGCATCTACAAATATTATTTGAAGAAGATTCAAAATATTGTAGTTGTCTTATTAAATATCAACTTTGATAAATTATTTGGTCGTTGATTTGTAATCTTTTCATTTATTAATGTAACAAGGAATCTTACATTTTTTGATTCTTTGTGTAATTGAAGTTTAAATTTTGATAAATAGCTCAAAATTGTACGAAATGATTTTGACTCTACGTACCGAATTTCTGTCCGAAATTCGAAATATGAATTTTTTTTGTAATTCAAATTCAAAATCAATGAAATGAACGAATTCATAATGACTATCAGATTCTTTATCCTTATTCCTACATCATCGAATTTATTATTTTCGTAGCTTCTTATTTGAAACCATTAATAATTGAAAATTGGGCTTGAATATGAAATTGGAATTTTACGTTGAAATAACTTACTTCGGTATTATAAACGTGAGGCAATATATTCAGAGTTTGCCCTGTCACTCGACCTAAGTATTGCGAAAAGTACGGCTCATGAAGGTTTATGTCGGCTCATGAAGGTTTATGTCTGTACCAAAAAACAAATATCTGCTTACAAAAACTAAAATACAAGTGTGTCACACTGTATGGGAAAATGGATATTTCGAAATGAAATCTCGAAACATTTATCTCTCTTAAAGTTCCTACACCGTAAGTTCTGGTGAATGCCTGCCATAAAACAACTACTTCCGCGGGTAATACCACCCTGAATATTGAATTATGTCCGACGGACATATTATGCAAGATACCCCACAGAGGTTAGTCTTGCAGAAGTTTCTCTTGTTCATCCAGCAGCAGGACCATGCTGAACTCGTTGAAATAGATCACCTACACACAGGTTTCGAGGTATTACCTCTCATCCGACCCAAACTGCAGTGTGCTTGGAACCCGGTTAATTTCAAAGAGGCTCGACTGCATGCATGAAATCTTCGTCTTAGAGAAAGATTGTTGACTAGTAACAGCTCCATCTCGTGAACAAAGCCCCAAGCGGGTAAAAAATATCCCATATAAACACATTACAATTGTTTATTGAATATGTAGATCTGAAGGTTTTGTCATCTGAATTGTGTGATAAAATAAACTGATGGGTTTGATGTACTTCAAAGTTTATTCTCTTTTTTTGCCTGTGAATGTAAGCTTATTTCCAAAAATGTTCTTAACAATTGAATATTTTTCTTACTTTTTGATTATCTATTCTCTACAACATTTGTTCGGGTATCATGAAACTATCAATTAGCCGATTTGAAATTATTATGACGGTCATCATGTTATTTTTTCCTCGAATCCTTCCACTTGATAGCCCATCAGTCAAATTTGAGTGGCGAGACACAGAAACACGTGAGACTAAATGAAAGTTTGTAAAAGTTTTCCATTCAGGGTGTTATGTAAGTGGATAACCAATATGATTCTAGTTGGTAACTGGATGACGAGTTGTGAAAAATTATTTGAAAATAGTTTTCAAATTTCCTGATTAGAATACCTGCTTCATTAAATCAATTATGTAATTGGATAACCAATATGATTCTAGTTGGTAACTGGATGACGAGTTGTGAAAAATTATTTGGAAATTGTTTTCAAATTTCCTGATTAGAATACCTGCTTCATTAAATCAATTATTTATATTAGATAGCAATTGAAATTTGGCCACTGCTGTGAAAAAGGAATAATAATTAATCAAAAGTGCCACTCTACTCAGAAGATTCAGTAAGTTCCAAAATATAATAACGTCACACAAAGAAAATTGATTTCCTTCACAAACGTGACATTATTACAAAACCTGTGGTTTTGGATTTCCCTGATTTACCTTATGAATACCTCTTCATGTTCAAGAATTTCTTCTTAGAACACAAGGAAATATGCATCTATGGAATTTTTTGCTACTGTTCAGAAAATGTATGAGCCAATAGCGAATGAACTGTAAATAATGGCGCCATTAGTGATAAAACAGTGGCACAGTGAAATATTATATTTTATGAAATATTGATTCAATCGTGAAGGTGGAATGGAATTGTTTTGATTTGTATTGAGTATCTTCTTTATCGACTGATCTATGGATAACATATACACATTCAACTCAAAGATGCACCTTATTTTTTAATTCTGGAGAACAGAAGAGAGGATCTGAAAGACATTGAATTAGTTTCTTTAGGATATCTGAAGGATCAACCACGACATTTCTGTATTTTTTCCGCTTCCTGGGAGGCGGGAGGCATTTCTTTCAAGTCTTTGGAAACCACTAGTGCATCCTCAAGAGCTTATTGCACTTTACCCATTTTTTTCATGACACACCTTTCAACAATATTGTTCCCTGTACTAGTCTGCATAGGTCTCTTGCTGAACGGGTTGTCCATTCATTGTTTACCTCTTGTGATCCACAGCCTCACAGTTACATAAAATATGTCGAGCTGTCTTTGTGCCTGCAGCTAAATTCTCCGTTATATGGCCCTATTGTTCGAGTGCCCTCCTAATGAACAGTGTTCAGTGGGTAGCTGTGTAATTGAAGGATTTCCCTGATATATTGTTCTGGAAACAATAAGGGTTGTCCACTAATTGTTTACCTCTTGTGATCCACAGCCTCACATTCACATACTTTGTATTTTATTGACTCATTACCCAATCCAGTGCTGTGCCAGCGAGTTTAAAACCCCAAAGCTGGTTCAGGGCCTGTAGAAGGGGTTGAGTATCCGTGTCTAGTACACTCACCAGCTTTGTCGTAGCCAATGATACCTGAGTATTCCGACACCTAGTCTCTATAAGCAATCTATTCCTGTTCGCCAGTTTCCACAGTTCCTCACGGCATCCGCACATTTTGTTGAGGCTTCTCATTAATGTTTCTTGAGTATTGCAAGGGAAAACATGCATGATGTTCGTTTATCCACACTTTCAATTTCTGTTTTGCTCGATCCCATGTAGGTAGGTAAGTTTTCCAGTTTGTATTGGGCTACTCTTTCTTCGCATATTGAAAGCTAACCTCATTCATCCTTAGCTCCCATAAATTTAGACTCCTGGAGTTTACCATTCTTATGGGAATAAGAACAGATTGAATTTATATAAAACTTTATTTTTATAAATGTTAGTAACAATCCACAGTCAACTCACTGTGCGAGTTGTTATATTTACAAAAAATTATCTTCTTTGAATTAATATTTCAGCTAACAAAGACATTAACCTACACCCTGCATTGGAATGCTTAGTAAACAAATGGTAATTTGCCGTTAGGAACAATGTATCATAAATCATAAAGATCCTAAATTAAATTCATGAATGACATGTTTTTTTTAATCCAATCTCATCAGAGAGTGAATTAAGGATGAAAGTCCGTGAAGTCATGTTGACTCATTATCTCAGTGACAATACAAAAATTAATTTATATATGAAATGTTTTCTTTTTGGTTTGGAAATGTGATAATATTTTCCAAAAACTTGTTAAAGGCAACATCAACAACAGAAAAAACAATAGAAAGTTCTTGTTACCTTCCCATCAGTATATTGTGAAAGAAATGCTTGAAGCATCACTCTATACAAATCGAACGGTTGCATGAAAGGTTTGAGACATGTGTCTCATACTATTCTTTTTCAATGACTATGCAATGAAAATGTTTACATTGAACAAAAGAATAATTTCATCAGAACTTCAAACACAACTTGAATGAACTAATTTATGCACGACCGGGCGTGAAGTAGCACTTTATTGCCCGGATTTGCGGGCGTAAAGTAATACTTTAGTGCCCGTGGACTATTTATCGCCCGGCGGGCAATAAAAACGTCGAGCAGGCGCTGAAGTGAATTTCAATCTCATATCGATAAAAATCTGTATTCCGATGGTTTCAATAAATGCAAAATTTATTGAAACATATACCTGAATCATACAGGAGTGCACATTACGAGTCATGAATCCATCAACCATCATCATCAGACTATCAATATATCTATTGTACTTATATGTAACTCATAATGAGCCTTCCTGTATAATTCAGGACATCTGTGTTACAATAATTCTGATGGCTTATTTGAATATTACAATTTTCTTAATATTTCTGTGATGCAAAATCACATCAAACCCAAAACTTTATTAACAATTATATAACGAAAACAATATACATAATTAATTTAAAAAATGAGTTAGAATAGTTATTTATGGAAATATTTGGATTTGTTGTTTTGTGTTGTTGCAGATAGTTACTGATTTCAACTGATACCTTATTACTAGAAGTCTGAAGAGAATGCATGTTATTATCTGGTGGTTCAGATTATTGAGCAATATTTTCAAATTGTCTGTACTGGCTAGTAGAAGGCTCATCATTTTCTACAATTTTATTAGCAATCTTCACCTTATTTGCAACTGAATTTTCGAAATAACCTTCCGCAACAGTCTTTTATGTCTCTTTTATGTCATGTCTTTTAATGTTGATTATATCCTCGTCTGCATCTGCTAACATAGTTGTTGAGGAACGTCTGAAGCAGTGACCATTATATTCTTTCCCATTTGAAAGACCTAGGTAAGTGGCTATTCTAAATGGTATTTCTCCGAATGTATTTTTTTCGATAACCTGTTTCGTACACTTGCCACTTTCTGAAAAAGCTTTTAATCACTCTAATCTCTCAAGAAAGAATATTTTCTGTAAGTATCCAAATAACCCGGCGATTTCTTTTTTTTATCGATTGCAGTAAATACTTGACCTATCTTCGTTTTGGTTTCTCGTATAGTTATGAGTAAGACTGTCTCGAAATCTTGAATGCTGTTCACTGTGATTTTTGTCAACTCTTCGCTGCGACATGCTCCACAAATACCAAAAATCAGTGCTACATACAATACATTCTCAGATTAATAAACTGAACATTGAGAAAATATGAAATTTGAAATTACTTTCATCATAAGATACAAATCGTCTGCTGCTTCCCTCAAATATAACTCAATTTTTTCTCTGCTTAGAATCTTCGATTTCTTTGGTTCTCAACCACCAGATTTTCGTTTCAAAAAAGATATCAATCTTGCATATCCACTGATATCTCTATTATCATAAAATTTAAAGTAGCTTTCATTATGGAATAANTTGATATTTTGTGTCTTAGTATTGTTTCTGTTGTTTGTCCATGAAGAATATTCACACTGAAGAGTTCTAGAACAATGTGGAATATTCAAGACTGTTTGAGAGTATTCCATAAAATTGGAGAACATAAAAGACTATTCTGGAATTCACAAAACAAAAATAAGAACTCAACTGTGAAACTGATGGCAGTCTCTCTTCATCACACGTGTCTCATGGGTTTGTCAGGCCGCTTGAATTTATTGTCTGGCCCGATAGTTTCAAGACATAGCATTGAATAGTAGGACTAATATATATCGTTTCGGTCCAAAGAACTTCCAGTTAAAATATTATATGTGAACATTATTTGAAGCATTAGAAAGGTTTGAGTAAACTATCATTAAAAGATAGACATATGCCATCGCGGCTATTTTTTTGGAGTACAATATGTAGTGATTTGTTTTTTTTATATCTCAATCGGATATAAAACCGTACTGATACAGGTATGAACATGTCTAATGAAGCTATTGTACGATGAAAAACGTGTTGTGGTTTTGAAAACTGTTTTGTTTTGTAATGAAGACTCACTTGAATTGCTGGCTGCGGCTTTCATTTTTAGATCAGTTCAGAATCAGAATGCATAATAATCCAATTGTGTCTTTTTCAATAGTCAGATATGAATCGAGCATTTGCTGAACAAGATTGAGCGTATTAAATAACAATCATATCAAACTCAAACATTCTGATCTGTACGTAAAAACAAAAACGCTCTATAAATCTAATAGATAATTCAAGAGATTCAACCCAGTGGCCCTTGAAATTTTACTCTACATACAAATAATCACACTTGAAGGTAAATTTGAGACAGGATACTACAAAAATCACTGACTCGAATGGTTGATGGTAGGTTTTGAAAGTAATTATATCAGATCACCCATTGTAAATTATTTCTAGATGCATTAAACTATAATCAGTTGATCGCAAATATATTACTCCATAGCTTGACACAATCAAAAAACTTGTTTGTTTGAAGACGTTGTTAATCTATATTCTGATCGGATTTCGCAGTGATGGCTGTCAATAAAACATCCGGATGTGCGAACGGGTTTTACCGAAAACAGAAACTGTGACGGTTCATATCACAACCGGAGCTAGCTAAATGACTCCGGTTTGTAATATATAATGTAGGGCGTGAAATTAGTAGGTTTTGTACGTTGCCATCAAGAAGACATTACTTATATAAATGCACAATGACCTGTATCAGAATTTGGAAAACATTGACTGATTTGAAAAATAACGAAAGCAATTCCAATATTCCTTTCAACGTGTGATTCCTAACACGGACAACATAGACACAGGAAAACTAACATGAAGATGAGGATTGAAATACTTTAACTTGTTGATTTAGTGATGTTTTTGCGACTAAATTATCTATGATGTTGGACGAAAGTCGCCTTTTCGTGTAGGAAAATCAGTTGAAGTAACCTGAAAGTGTCAATAAAATATATTATCTATGTTGTTTTTCACATCGTTGGTAGTCGTTTGTTTGAGCATATCTTTCTCAATGTTGGTTTATTTTTGGCAGATAAATACCAAACTGGGACAAAATTTATGAAGTTTCAGTTTTCAGTTCAGTTATGAAAATGATATTCTAATAAATTCATTTGAATTGAGAAGAATATTCTTAGGAGAGATGGAGTTTTAGAGAAATTAGCTTTGTGGCTTTTACTACTTTTTATCATTAAAATTATAGATGAAAAACTTCCCATGAATAACTGAAAACCAGAATTTAATATGTTTTCTGAATTTAAGTTATTATTGAGATTTTAACATCAATGACTTTCTTTTCATCTATGGAAAAGTGTAGAAAATTAAAATAAAATACCTGTAACAATTCAAAGGCAGTGAACGGGACACAGTTTCATTGCTATTCATTTACTATTCGACAATAGACGTTTGTCTATTCGTTTGTCATTGTATATACAACATTGAGGAAATCTGATCTGAAAGAGAACTACCACCCAGATTCAACAATGAATGCAAGAGAAAATAAACAGTCAGTTCAATGTCGAATGACCCTAGACACAATATCACAAATTCAACAAACACAAATGTTACAAATATAGACTCAACACTTACTGACACGTTTCATAACACTGAAACTTCTCACCCAACAAAAAATATACTTAGATAGATACTTCATCATAGAAAAGTCAACAATACAGATACAAAAAATTATAATAACATTTCGAGATACCTTATTCCTGAACTAAAAGTTATATTGGTGAAACTTCAAGACAATTAAATGTGCGTGAAAATAAACATGGAAATTATACCAGAAATAGGCAATTGACACAATCAAAATTGTTACAATACAAGTTGAAATCAAACGGTAAACATAGAGTTGAATGGAGCAAGACGAGAATGATTGCCAATGAACCAAACTCTAAGAGACCTTGAATCATATCATATATTTTTATATTTGTAGAGATTCGATTTTGAACAGCCCTTCTGAAATGGGTCGTACTGGCTATCCGTATTGAAAAAATATATGGATAGTGGCTAATTGCAATAAACGAATATCAGAGAACACCTTTCCAAAGTCAACCAACCAACCAACATTGACATATTTCACATTTCGGAACTTCTTTGACATCTATTTAGAACTTTCCGGAAGTGAATCGAACCTAAAAAAAACCAGCAAGATTCGTTAGATTTTCTCCAATTCTGTAGATCAGGCAGATACGTTAAGATAAGTATCTGTATAAATTCTGAGCTGTTTTTTGATAAGAGAAATCAGTATATTCTAAATTCATCATAAAATTCTGATTCTTCGTGGAACAATTGCCCCATAATTGCCTCACAACACAATTGCAAGGCCATTGCGGTTTATGAGGTTGCTTGAATTTTTTTCGCATGATAGTTCTAATTTTTGTTTGAAGCTGATTGACAATGTTTCATGATGAATTTCATTAGTTCGGACTTCCATTGCCTGATATAATATAATTGAACAAAAAATAAAATTAAAAATTCAAGAGATTTCAAGCCAAGTTAATTCACGACGTTTCGGTTGTTAGTATCCATAATTGTCTTCGGGTAATGACTGGACTAATTCGTCCCAGGGTCATTTGGGTACATTCACTTATCTCCGCCATTTTTCGCTTAATTATGAGTTTCCATGTGTTGCGTATCTCTATGCTAGCTTGGCTGAATACATTGTTGGACAACATGTATGCGGCTTCTTTGAATTTCCTCCTAAACCAATGTTTCTTCTTGCGTATGATCTCAGCTTGGGACCACTCGATGTTATATCAGTTTTAATTTTGTGATAACTTCCAAGGTTTTTTTTTTAATTGTATGATATGAATATATAAAAAGAATGAAATGAAATGAACTGTTTAACTCAAAAAAACTCGAAACAATTATTTTGAGAATACTTGTTTGTGTGTGAGCGCTAATCTGAAAAAAGGCTTATTCGATTTAGGAACGTTTTACACTAATGTATGGGGAAAAACTTAACATTTAGTATATGATTCATTTCAAACCGTTAATAAATGAAAAAGTTGTCAGTTTGAAAAAGCACATCAAACATTTGTTGAAGAAAAATATTATAAAATTATTGTCCAATTGATTCAGCTGGAATTTGTTCCATAAATCATAGATAGATAAATGCAAGGGATTTTTTTTATTCTTAGAAGTTCTCGAAAATCTCAAAAACTGAAGTCTTCCTGAACGAAGTTTCTAGATGTGATCTGAAAATTTGTCAATTTTATTAAATGTTCCTTAAACAGAAAACCCTATGGCGGCAAACTCAAACACTGGTTGGAATTATTCACTAGTAAAACTCGAAAGACAAAAGAGACACGAGAAGTTCTATTCAAGTTAACTATGTCAGACACATTTATTGATAAAATACATAACACCTTCAACCAAATATTTGCTTTGTTCCTAATAACACCCTATTAAAGCCACACAAGCCTACTATTTTTACCTGTCGAAACCAGCAAAATGCTGCTAACGTGGTAGGTCCAGATGAATGAAAAAAGCGCCAGCGTCTCCCAGCACCCACTCATTGAAAAGAAGGCCATGAATTGAGATGTCAGGAAATACTTTACACGAATTTGATGACAAAAGAAACTAGTAAATATTTCACCTTGTGAGGAGGACCGATAGTTCAAAAAGACGCCACCGCGCTTCGTTCTCCAACAATACCGAAGACATATATCGGACTGTGGCAAAGCTGTTTATAATTGTTGTTGAACACCTTTCGGTGCTTGGCTGACGGATATTTCTTTTCTATTATTGATATTTTCGGATTTCACACTGTTAAGTGTTTCTCCACCCAGGGGATAATGCCTCGTTCCGGTGGCTATTGTTGTGTTGATGGGGATTTGCCTTTGTTGGGAGTTTCGACGCTATTTTGAGAGAATTTGGAATTTATCAATTAGTTGGATTGCAAAATTTTCAATAGAGACCCTTGAAGAATATTAATTATTTTTTTTTCGTTTTGAAATTGAAAGTCACAGTGGATATCACATTCTAAAATGGCTTAGATTTTTGAGTTCATATCTTTTGTGTATTGAATCATTTTCGAAAATATTTTTAAGTATTATCTGAAAAGCGTATGATGAAGTTAATTGTTTGGCTGTAGCGGCGTCAAGACATATAAAATACCGTGAAAAATGAGTTTTACAACCACCTATACTTGGTTTTATGTGATACAGGGTGTTAACTTTCTAGGAAATAATTGAAAAACCGGAAAGGCACGTCAATTTTATTTCAATGGATAATAACTTTGAAAATTATTTTTAGCCCTTGTGTTTCAGGTCCTTTGATAGGTCTGACTTGTTGTTGATGACCTATTTGTTTTGTAGAAATTGATATTAAATATAGACTGAAGAAAATATTTTTTGTCTAATTTCTACTAAGTTTATTATTTGATACGTCGGGTTTCGGTCGTAAAATGTTCGAAAATGGTCTCATAAACCGAAACCGGTCGTAACAAATAATACACTTAGTAAAAATAAGACAAAAGTCATTTTCTTTATTAAATTCTATAAAAAAGATATATGAATTTCTTCTCGTAGCACATGAACATGTATGATTCTGTATAAATGTTCTTCATTTTTGAATATTGAAAAAAAATATGCTTTTATGCTCTTTTCATGAAAATTCCAAATGGAATAGTGATATTAAAAGTTATTCATTTCATGGAAAAGGAATGATGAAAGACCAGCTACTAGTGAATAAGAATATTGACTTTCCGATTGACCCAAGATCATAGCGATGATTCAACGTTGTCTCATTCATTTCGAATAAACCACTTTTCTGAACGAGTTCAATTAAAAGTTATTGGGCATGCTTATTTATTTTGAGAACAATTGAAATATCTTACATTATTCATATCAAAGGTGTCCATTTTGAACAGGATACCTACATACCAGTGATTCATAAAAATTTCGTCTCGTTTGCTCATCGCGAGGATCCGCATATTTATGATGATGTTCAGACCGCAGATTTTTAGGTACATATTTGGAGAACGGTTATACATGAAACATTTGAGGTTTTCTTGCACCAAACACTAACTAGTACCGTTCAAAAATGTGAAAAGTCCGGTATGACAACATAGAATTGACATGTGACGATCCACGTCCTTGCTGAAGCGAAAGATTAGATATTTTTCAGTATTAATATTTTTCTAGATAAAGTGATTTGCATGCATATACCTAAAACACAACATTGACTAGAAAAAGTTTGGTTTCGAATAATTCTATATACATGGGGTTCCAACAAAAACTTAACCGCCCCGTAAGTCAGAAACGGACAAAAAAGTGACGTTGCGGTCAGCAACTACCCCTCTATTTTTGTCAATGGCATGGGATATCGAGCGATACATCGTTTGGAAGGTCTTCCATACCTCTATTACTTCTGTAATTTTTTTCGAAATCGGTTCATTCGTTATTGAGAAATTAAATGTTGAACGTTTTATTCGAGAAAAAACAGAAAATTCGCTGTCGCTCATTTTATTGAGGAAATCAACACAAGTAACATCAATGGCAACAAAATCAACGGATAAAGTGTTCGAAATGACCTCCATCTAGTTCCATACAATAATACAGTCTACTTTCGAAAGCGTTCCTTACATTATTAAAAATGTCCGAAGTCAAAAATCGGCATTCCCAAAAAATTGACTTATCCATTAGTTTTTGTCTCTTTGATGGCATTTCTTGATCGTTAGATTCGACAAATTTCTCCAATTCTAGTTGATCTTCGAAATCTTCACTTTATTCGTCTCCAATATTATTTCTGTCTGCATTGTTTCTTCATCCACAATTTCGTCTGAATCATCAACTTCCTCGTTCATGCAGTTTCACAGCTGCAGCAAAAACTTATCGAAAAACTTCCGGAACTAATTCCTTTTCTGTAAATTTGGGCATAATGCCACGTTGACGTTGCTTCCAACCCCAATCTATTGCTGTCAGTTCGTCACCCAACCAAGTTGTAGCCCTGTAACAATGTTCTTCTGCTGAGCCTTCTGTGGGTGGAAGGTTTGCCAAAATGACAGATAATTTTTGCCAATTGGTATTTTTGAAATCTTCATTGATTCAGTGTTATTATTTAATTTTTACATTTATTAATAGATTTGATTATTTGTAATAATGAAGAAAAGAGAAATGAAACCACTTTTATTTGTAACTTANTGCACCAAAAGTTATTCAGGGTGGTTCGTTTTAAATGGAATGCACTGTAGTGGCACATCCGAGTAAGGAATTGAATTTGGGTTTATCGATAAGGTAGGTAAGTTTTCAATGAGAGTCTCATGTAGAGTAAATTTCACAGTTCGGTAAAATTAGATAATCAGGAGGCAGATTGGTCTTTTTTTCAATATTTTCAATACTAATTTAGAATCCATGATTTTGCTGAAAATATCACGTTCCATCTTGAGTATTCCGTCAATTGAACAATTTTTGTATATTCAATGAAGTACGTACTTATGATATTCTAGGTGCTAGGTAATTGACATTTCGCTATTCGATCTCGCATCGGTGTGGAAATATAGCAATTTTTTTGTATTGTGATGTTTCCATTTTTATTGAATAACAATATTTTCAGACAGAATAGTTGTCTGATATCCATCATTGGGGCTTCTTTATATAAAGATATCGCTACAATAATAATGTGTCTTGCCAAATATCAGCTTCCTGACCCATTTTTGAACTACATTAACATTTTCTACAAAACAATCACTAACACCCCCCCAACCCAAAATGTTTGATGTCCATAAAATCTTTGAGATGTCTAAATTTCGGCAGGAAACCCTTCAGTTTTTTTAGCTGTTTCATGTGTAAGTGCCATCTCATAAGTCGATCCATCGTGACACCAAAGTATTTCACCGATATTGCTGGAGGGATTTCTTCATTCAAACCTACCTTGAGGGGGTAAATGTTAAAAATGAAGTTTTTGTGTAAGTAACAGTAAATTTATTGAATTGTAATCATTCTGAAATTTCTGAAAAATCATCTTCAACGGTTTGTTGAATGTTTTGCCAAGTTGAAGAAGTATATAAAATGACAGTATCATCGTCGAAACTGATTGTAGATTTTTTTTTCCCTTCCTAATTCTCCTTTATGTTGTATACGTTCTTGAAACTTTGTAAGAACTAGTCCCAGGAGAAAAAAGTAAAAGTTAAATAGAACATAAATAACATGAAACTGGCAAGAATTAATGAAACACTATAATCCACATAATATGACAATTAAAATTCGAACATCAGTAAAAACTAAAAATCTACTTTGGGTGACCCATCTAACGGAAGTCTATTAACCGTTATTTCAAAATAAAAAAGTGACAAATGCTTGAGTAGTAAGTTTCTGAACGTTTCAGAATTTTTATGATGAGATAACTATGAAGGTATTTCAGTCGAAAGAATGTTGTAGATTATGCAACGATGTCAAATACGCAAATAAGTGGAGTCAAAAAGTTCTGGAATCTTTGTTGGCGACTTTTACGAAGTTTTTTTAAGCAGGACTGGAGACAACACTACAATAGTTTTAGCTGGGATGGAACGAGTGAGTGGCAGAAAGTAATTTTACCCATCTTATTCAGTATATGCCAGTAATAGACCAACTTCAGGTAATTATCGATAAACAAATCTGACTTCTTTTCGATAAGTTGATTGATTCATTCCTTATATAGAGATAAATGTGGTCAAAATCTATTTTTGAAATTTTATTTGATTTGTACTTCTTATTGTGATGAATAAAGACATATTATTATTATTATTGACACCTTTCAATTCAACAATCAACATTTTTGTTATAAAAAACTCAATTTAAAAACGAATGCTTCTTCTGGTGACATTCTTTTATTTCTCTGTTAGTTACTAGTGACATTTCAGAAAAAAGCGGTTGGTATTCGCCGCCGCCTACTATTTCAAATTCGTGGATCTATATTTTTAGTTTGACGTAAGTGATAAGAAAAACACAAAGAATGAAGGCAAAAAACATTTGAATTACTTTAGGAATATTGACGGCATCAGTCGTACCAACCATATCATTAACCTTAAAAACGTAAAATACACAGATATATAACCAAAAAGCAGCTCCGTATATTTTTTAACATTTTTATTAGAAAAATTTTGATTGATGAAGTGAAAAGTATCAAGGAAGGAGGAATAAGGTTAATCGTGACCTAGTGAATAAATGCTTGTGTTTTTAAATAGTTCATCTTGTGAGAAAGAAGGCTGAAAAGTTGCCCCTTCCTTAACTTTGGAGGGCCGTAACTTTGTAAATAAGAAAAAGCGCCGCTATTTTCTTTCGGATTCGTAATCTACGCATCAAAATACGTAAGTATACTCAAACATTTTTTCAAAATCGCCGGGTGCCCTCAAAACGAATATTTACCGTCCTTTTTTTTTGTATTCTTGCTAGTTGTCGATTATTGTTGAAAATGATAAATTATTTTCATTACAAAAAACACCAATGTGTACATGGATGACAAAGTATCCACAACACCCTGTGAACCGATTTTGAATGTAAAAGCGTCAAAAAGATCAAAATAGAAATCATACCTTGAATCCAAATTCCCCAAGGGTCCTGTCGGCGTTTTAATAGCCGCATGCCCCCTGCTGTCATTCGCACACTGTGACCACTGACAATACCAATAAACTGTGAAATATGGTCCTTTTGTGATGGGAGGTGTTGGATCAATGCGAGGGACAGCACCATCAAGGTCTTCTCGGCTTCTTGGGCGGTTTGTCGAATGGCCGCGGCTGCTGGAGGTTTGAAGAGGAAGGTCTAGCACAGGCGATCATCAATAATTTGGGAATTGACAGAGATGGATTGGTTTAATGGAAACTGGTGTTATCTTCAGTACTGAAAATCACAAATTATTTCATGAGGGAAAGCTAGTTTTAATTAAATTCAATAATCTTCCAATATTATGAATACGTTAACCTGTTACTTGATAAAAATTAATAACATTATCCATGATGATAATTTTCACCATAATTTATCTATTATGTTTTGAGGTGGAAACGTGGTTGGAAAAATAAATTGCATCAACAAGAACAAATTATTCATTCTGAGAATCATATTACCTAACGAAGAAAAATAAATGATGAAAGAAAAGTTTGCAGCTGTATTTTTAAGGACAAAACACGAGCGCTACAGGAAAACAGTTCTTGAAAAGCGGTGCCTTTGAGAAAGTAGTGATTCACGTTGGATTTGAGTGGCTAGAGATTGAATTCATTTGGGAGTTCTTAAGAAGTTTATTCCACACGAACGCAGTTCTTCAAATTGAAGGGTTCTTTAACAGTGAAGTTTGAGGTGTAGTGAGTTGAATCTCAAAACGATGAGCAGCCACAGTCCATCGTATATTTTTGTATGTACCTTTATTGGTAGAGTCAAATGTGCCAAGTCACTTGAACATCTTCCGTGAAAGTATCTATAAAAAAAAGACAAATCTCCAACCTTTTTTCGATTTTCCACACTATCCAGCAGCTTCAGGATATGCGTAGAGGTGGAGCTCCGTACATAAGAACAATACTCCAAAGACGGTTTGATCTGAGCTTCATAAAGCATCAAAAATTGCTGAGGTGTATACAGTTTTCGTCGTTGATATACAATAAAAAGAAAGTTGGAGTCAATATGGATCCCTGGGAACACCAGCGTTAATGGTGAAAGCAGTCGACGGCCATATGCAGGGATCATTCATTCAGGAAGCTGAAGAATCATACACAAAAATGATCCCACAAGACAGCATCGAGGTTTGGCCAGCAAACCCTCATGCTTCACATGGTCGAAGGCCTCAGAAATATCAAGCGAAACAGCTCTTGACTCTCCATGTTTCTCGATTGCGTTATTCCAAATATGTGTGGCATACGATAAAACGTCGCCTGTTGATCTTTGTTTCCGAAAGCCATATTGATGATCGCTCAAGATGTTGAAGCCTTATGAAAATTTTGGGATATGGTGATTCACTTCTTGGAATAGTACTTCATCAGGCCCAAAACGCCTTATTGATATTGATATGTTTCAAACTCCGCCTAACTAGACGTCGAAAAGAAATTTCCGACATTGTGAATTCTAGTGTGTGAATAGTGTGTGCCTTTCCCAGAAAATCGACTCTGGAGTGGGACGCAAATTGTTCAGCTAGTAGATTTTCCTTTTCTATGACTGATGTTGTAATTGAACCATCCGCTTGTGTTAGTGGTGAAAAGATGGATTTTGTAATGTTTTGATTTACAGCTTTAACTACCGTTAATTACCGTTGTTTGTTTTACCTACTTTTTATATATTCCCGATGATGTATTCAATAAAGTCCGAAACGTCGGCAAAAACTGAAATGTTCATATTCAAAACAAATTTTTAACCCTTTCCCAACTAATAAAAAATTTTTTTGCTAGTTTTCTGTGCCTGTTTAGTGATTCGAATGCATCGAGCTGATCTTGAGAATACTTTTAACTTCTTGATAATCTCTGAAGAAAAGTTTTGCGAGACTCCAAATGGAAATTTTGTTTCGTTCTATCCACATTTGCCAATAAAGTAAATCAGAAGACAATATTGCACATGTATGGAACATTCTATTGAAGAAAAGTAGTACTGAATTTTTTCTTTATTCTTCATTGGTGGAGTTTATCGTCGTGGATCACAATAGAAATCGAATGGGATATCGAAAGACTTACAATCAGATGAGGAAACATTTCATTCAAAGTTAGACGGTGAGATGACAGTGAGAAGGTAAAGTCTAGAAAGTGAGACCAGTCAAAAGGAGAAATGGTGGATTCTAATTGAGATATTTCTCTTCTGCATATTCATTGCACGATATTACTAAAAACGGGTAAGATGAGAAATTTCCAACAAAACATAAATAGCAAGTTGAAAGGATGGCGACGGCTGGTTAAGTTGACATTGATGATATTAAATGTCTTTAAGAAAACTCACTAGATCATGCCTTACCATTGTATGATGATCCGAAGAATGTTTTCAATAACGCATAGAATTCTTCAACGTCCTCAAAACGCATCACACCTACCACACTAAAAATATCTTCAACAAGAGGATCGCACTCGAAGTGCAAACAGAATTCAAGACAAGCGCTCATAATTATCCGCCGAGTAAACGATTCGTTTCCGTCATTTTTCCAATAGTGCCAACCCATTGATCTGTTCGGTTTAGACAGTTGGTACGTGACCGCGAATGCAAACACTTTATAACAATAAATCGTCAGGGCGTTTCATGCATGCAAAATATAGCGACAACTCTCTTAGTCACAGACGGCAATGTATCAGTTGAGTTATTGCTCCTCTGGTAAGTGTCGGAAGGTGGTGAGAGGGTAGGAAAGTCATGGCTCAGAGGATGATCAAAGTTATGTTTCTTGTGAGGAAATCTGAAAAAATCGCAGAAGAATCCGGTCCGCATTGAGTTTTTTCACGTATTTAAGATGTAACACAGTCATCAATACATGTGATGCAGATGCAAAATGATCTGATCTCAAAGTGGGCTCAATCGAGTTTGGTGCTGTCTTCACTATTGTAATGTGAAGAACAACATTCACCGTTTGAATCATTACAAAGTTATGTCAATTAAGGAGATAATGCCAAATAAAATACTGAAATATACTGTTCAGTTGATTAGGCTGAAACTTCGATTCAATTATATATCAAAGATACGCAAATACATGAGAACACTTCGCTATAAAAAGAAGACTCAAATACTAAATGAATGAGTCGAATGAGAGGTTTTTTCGTATGGAAGTGTATAATTATAAAATTATTGCAAAGCGCTTTCGACTTTCGTCATCATCAGTGCTCACCTGAAAGTAAGTGACCTAATTCAAAAGAGAGTTTTGTGAAAATTTAAATTTGAATATTTTTTTGAGGTTATGAAATTTGGGAAATTTGTTTATGATTACTTACTAGTAACGAGTACATGGCACTCTTGTAATATTTGATTTATATAAAACAAAATAGGCTGATAGCCAAGAAAATACATTTTTGGATTGAGGTCATGTGGTTCAGTCAAAGTATTATATGAAAGAAGGGCAACTTGAGACAGGATGTGTCATGTTGAAAATAGTGGTACCAACTTGAGGTGTGATCCATTGTAGATTTAAAAATGTTTTGTTGTGGAGAAGCCATGATATAATAAAGTATTTCAATAATACTAACAATTCATAATCCTTTTATGAAGGGGAAGGAAATCTCTCTTCAAGTTAACTTGAGTAATCAAGTGATGATCATTATTGGAAAGTTTTTTGAAAATCTCCTGCTCTTCAAAAAAGTCCAGTCTGAGGAAGTTTTCATTATCAATTTAATGTAAAATTTTGAAAATTCAATTGGGGCTAAAGTTATGATTGTGAAATTCAATGTGGTGGCCAAATGGAGATTTTTCAGGTTATTTAAAAATTCTCGTTGATGCGAATGAAGAGAGGTCTACAGGTTCTACCAATGTAAGATGCAGAACAATCAGAGCAGTCGAGCTTATAGACTCCACTTCTGTGTAATTTGTTACCAGATTTGCCCTTCTGAAATTTTTTTCTGTTCCCAAGATTGGAGACATCCATGAAAGGAGAACATTTTACAACGATTGAGGAGATGAAAACCGGATCACTCGAAGACAGCGGCAAATAGTTTGTATTAGACCTGCTTCGAAGATTGGAAAAAAGCTGGAACAAGTGTATTTCATTTGAGATAAACTACTTGGGAGGCGACAAAATAGAAATTCATGAATAGATAAATATTTTTTGGGGAAGATAAAAATTTACCTCATTTTTCGACCTCGTATTCTGTTGAACTTTTTATTCAGTAAAATGGCTCCTCAGGCTCTCTACGTCTCCACAATATACAGTACGGACAGTCCCTCTCAACTTTGGAATGGGACCAGATATCAAGATCGGACAAAATTCAGGTGAAAATGTATAATTTTCACTACTTTCTGTTGAAAAAAATAATAGTGTTGAATCACTAGTCACCGAGAGGCAAATATCAACTTTTTGTTAAAGAAAGGGACGTCTTTTGATATCCGTTCTGATGGCCATTTCAGTTCTTTATCTAACACTTCTTTATTTTTGAAAATGAGGTTTGCCCTGCCTGCAGTTTGATATTCGTTTTAAGAGTCTGAAAATCAACGATGAAAAAAGATTTGGAAATGTCATTTTTCACATTATGCAATATTTCTGAAATGATTCCCTCTTATTCTATTCACGAGTTCCGGAATAGACTGCAAAAAATCATGTGATTTAATGAGCCATTCTGAGAGACTACGTTTGTCTATAGTTGTTGCAAAAAAATTATCTAGAAACATTTCATAATGTAGGAAATGATTTTGTGAACACAATTCATTATTTTCAGAAGTGAATGGTAAACATTTTGGAAAAAAACGAAAATGAAACTAAAAATAATAAGTATTGGATAGAGAATGAATATAGCTACCAAGCCAGTTATCACAAGATTCTTCTCTCTATTCAAAGATAATTTTTTAGAAAAATTTTGTCCGACTTCAATATCTTGCCTCTTTGAAAAATTAGGAGGACGGAGAGAATATTTGTCAACACTGTATAGAAAGACGACAGAAAAAAAATTTATCAAAATGAAAGTCTTCACAAAGTTGTGTCCATCATGGACAGAAGGTTTTTCGAAAAAAACAACTACTATCAATAATACATATTAAATTACATGAAAATCACTTTTTATGTATTAGTTTGTTCATCGATCATAATTGATTTGAAAAAAATATCATACCCAGGATCTAACAACGTGATNAAGCAAGTTCACCATCATACCCAGGATCTAACAACGTGATATGTGAAAGAGTATCAACATAATGTGTTTCATCTTTTATTAAAGAGGATCTTAATACATTCTTATTAGAGACACTTCATATTTAGAACGAATACACATGGAAGGAGTTGAAAATTATAATTTTTAGGTAAATTTCGAATGCTATCGAATGAATATTACTTTTTGATTTACTTTTATCATCCAATCTCCTCAAAGTTTTTTTAGATAGTCCATGTTTGATCTGTTAAAACACATATTTTCGGTGATAGTACATAATCATGGAATACTCATCATAATACTTGGATGAAGGTGGTTGACAATGTTTCGTAGTGTATTTCATCAGTTCGGACTTCCATTGTCTGATATAATATAATGGGCATAAAAAACCATTCCAAAAATACATATTTCATAAAGTAAGCTCATGTAGATGTGAAGATAAATGAACATTGCATTGCATTTGAAATTTGTTGAAAGTTCCTCGAACAAATTCCTAAAAAACATTCACAACTTGGTTGTGAATGCTGTGATACAGTTCTTATTGATTCAATTCATTCTACTCTTTTTTTAATAATAGATCTGTAGGATTTTTCGGACAATTTTTTACGTCATGAATATATCTATGCATTCCTAGTGGATGAAATCATCTGTTAGATTACTCGATAGGCATAAAAGTAAAATATATCAGAACTTCTAACCAAAAGCTCTCTATCCGTCTACAGCATCCAAAGATGATTGTTGATGCTAACAATCGAAACGTCGTGAAGTAACTTGGTTTGGAATCTTTGTTGATTTATTTTCAATTTTTGGCTTATTTTTATGTGAATTTTTCTCATTTTCTTTATTTCTTCTAACTCTGTAGTCATTTTCATTTTGTATTATATTAATTTGATTCGTTGTATTGTATTTCAGGTTAATAGCTTATACATAATTGATATTTTAGCTATTTACTCTAATTTTATTTGTTCTTTCATAGATTTCAAATCATAGTGGGATAATTATAGACAATTTAAGTACGAACTAATGAAATTCTTGAATTATGTTCTTTGTAGCGAGCTTATATAGTCCGCTCAGTTTGACCAACATATTTTTCATCGGTATCCTCACAACTCATTTTGTAAATCCCAGACTTTTCCTTAACCGTCGTCTTGTCTTTCGGGTTATCCAGTACTTGTTGAAGTGTACGAGTAGTTATGAAAGCCAATCCGTTGGTATATTTTGGGTGATATGGAAGAACTGTGAATTTTGAGTCTTCATTTCTATCTGTGGTACCGTAATTTTCTGTCGAGGCAATGGTGGGGGCAGTCAGAGATATATCTGAAAGTGCTAGTTCTCCTCAAGTACGTCAAATTCTAAACCTTCATCGGCGTTTCTTATAAGTAGAACGTCCAAGAATGGTAACTCGTCGTTAATTTCAAGAACACACGTGAAATTCATATTTTCTGTCTTATTCTGATTCTCATAT
>NW_019294370.1:14382-27314 GCF_000500325.1 Leptinotarsa decemlineata
GTTTTTCAGATTTTGATGTCATTGCGAATGAAATTAAGCTTTTTCAAAATCCTTTTGATTCTGACATTGAAACCCTGGCTCCGGAAGTCCAAATGGAAATTATTGATTTACGGTGCAGTGATATGCCTAAGAACAAATATCAAAATTCATCTTTGTTGGAATTTTATAAGAGTCTTCCACTGGAACAATTTGATAATTTGCTCGTGGGTTGTTTTCTGTTTTTGGTACTACTTGTGTGAGAAAACGTTTTCCAAAATGAAGTACACAAAGAATGTTTACATTCTATATACAGGGCATTAAAAATGCACTGTATATTAGAACATCCGAATAATATTGCTCTGCATATTGTCTTGATGGTATCTTGATGATATTGTGTAGAAACACAAAGAGCCCGTGATCGCTTCATCTATTCGTCGAACGGACTATTGGAAGTTTTTCCCAAATTGAATAACCTCCAAAGATTTCGTAATAATTAGGCTTTTCCATCCTACTTAGAATCAATAACAGAAAACTAAAATAAATCTTCATAACATCAATGAACTCCTTCGAATTGACTTGTTGGTTGAACGTTACGAAATTAATCTGTTTAACCTTGAAATATCTAATTTGGACCAAAATACGACCAAAATAAAGTGAAACATTCTTGTTTAAAACCTTTAATCTGAGCTGTAAACAAAGCAGGTTGTTTAACTTGTTATTATCCTATTGTTTTTTCAATTCAAACAAAAATCTCGCAAACTAACAAACAGAGCGTGGTTGACAGAACTCGATTTTGAACCCTGAGAATACAAAACGCGTATCAATGGAGCTAATATAATACCTAATGTAATAGGAATCGAGTAAATAAATGGTTCATTGCACATAATAAAATTAAAACACAAGGTCGGGGCAAATGGAACAATCATCTCGTAACCGCCAACTTTTAAAATCCTTCGTTTCGAAGTTTTTTGATGAGTTTACTTGACATCAAATGAACGTTAATGAATCGAAATGGATGAAAAATTTAATAGTGGCGATGGACTGGTCAATTTGTGAAGTATATAACCACTTTTTATTAGTAGATTGAAAAATTTAATAATATTGCTGCCGTTTTCTATTGGATGAACTATTAAATTTTTATGAAATTTTGTTTCTGAAGGTGATCTGAGTCTCAAGCGTTTCATGACATATACTCGATTGTGCAAAAACAATAAATGAAAAATTATAATAAATAATACCAAGGAATTTTTATGCTCCACTATGAAGTAGAAATCTGTAGCACTGTCGAAATTCCAAAATACTTGGACTTCCGTAATATAGATGTCACAACAAACGCTTATCAATTATTCTGTATTCCTTGTTCAAATTGATAATTTTAAAATGAAATGGCAAATGAGGCAACTCTATATATTACCAATAGAAGAAACAAACATATTTTTGAATACAGTCATTATTAAGTCGGCATGACTTTTTTATATCAAGTATGTGAATTTGAATTACGATTCCATTTATTCATACCTACATAAAGTATAATTATTGTACTTGTTTGAAAATAATGATGTCAATTTCTGAAGAATTGTTAATTTTTTTTAAATATAAGTTGTGGCGACACGAGCGATTGAAAATCACCTATAAATATTTTTGGCTAAGACATCGAAAAACATTTTTTTTATCCGATTGGCAATTAAAGTCAATTTTAGTGACATGTATCATTGTAGGCATTGAAAAAATTATTTTCGATGCCTAGGCGTTAAAAAAATTTGATTTTTTTTCAGCCATGTACGTTAGACGGCAACTAAAACTGTAAGTCAAGTTTTCTCCGATAGTTTTCTGTAAATGTGATAATTTATAATGATTAACTTGTTTTTTTCTGTAGCAGTGAAATATTATCTAATTCATCAGTACCTGCATTGAGTTATTACTATTTTTGGCTCGTATACCTCATAGAAGTTTCCGAAGTTACTATATGAATATGAACTGTCGAATGTTTTCTGGGGCCTCATTTTCGAATCAGGTGAACCCACTCATCGAGTGAAAAATTGGATGTTTTTTCTGTTTGGAAAGCAAAACTGAAAGAAATACCCAATTTTTCTCTCGATGACAAAGTTAACCAGTTCTGAAAATAAATCTCCCGGTGTTAACAACCGTTAACCATTGACGGTGTATGGAGGACACCCGGTATATTTTACTGTTTCTAACAATCAGCTGCTCATTCAATAATCGATTTACTCAATAGATTTTTCACAAAATTTTACAGGATTGGAGATAATTGAGGATTTGAGTTAGCTGTTAGATACAAGTTTTTATCATTAGTAGGTACTGATGACACATAATATTACACCAACGTTTGGTGTCATGACAAAAATTCCCGAGAATTGATAAATATCGTAATATATTCATTGATAACGAACAATTACTTTGGACGATTTTGGCTGATCAATGCGGTGGTTATTAGATGTCTTTTATTTTATTTTTTTCTAGGGAAACAACTGGTTTGAAGTACAATATCCCACTTCATTCTTCATTCATGTATAATCTATCCATTCCCAATTGGAACGGCAATAAAAATAAGAGTACAGTCATAAACATTTCTTGCCTGTGGCTCCTAGTCGCGCAGATAGTTAGTGAACGTGCTATGAATGTAGTTGAGGAATAAAGGCTCGGCTAGCTGGACTGGCTGAACATACATTTTTTGTCTGTTTCACAATATTTCTTTATCAGTGCCGTGTCTTCGTGGGGTTAGGTGAGGTAGTGAGTGGTTTTGCAAACCGATTTTTGAAAACTTTTTCTAGAGATCAATTACGCTAACACCAAGCTGATATTTTTGCACTCGACGCGCGTTTCGCTACAAGGTTAGCATCTTCAGGAGAAGCAAATTGATACTGAATCCAAAGACAAGGGTTAGCTGTTTATATACCTGAAGTTTTTTGGTCCGATGTGGACTTTGTTTGTTAAATGATGATTATCCTTATTGATTTTTCGGTAATTAACTAGTGGAACCACTACCTGCAAATTAATTTGTCAACAATATATTCAAAAGTAGACAAATTGATTTGCAGGTAGTGGTTCCACTAGTTATTTACAAAAATATCAGTTTGTTGTTAGGGTGATTGATCTCTAGAAAAAGTTTTCAACTTTTACACCAAAGTTTCCAATATCATCGTTTAACCCGATTTTTGTGAAAATCTTAGTGTTTTTGGGAACTTTCATCAATATGGATTTCTGGAGACCTTTTGAAACAAATTATAACATTACGTTTGAGGAATCTGTGTCAATCGATAGGGGTCCGGAATTTGAAAATAAGGACTTACATGTTCAAGTTCAGCGAGTAATTTTAAATATTCATGAATGCTTGAAGAAGGAAAACTGTCACACTTCACAGAATGCTATTGTGAATAGAATATGCGAGTTAACGAAACTATCTCGTTCGACAGTTCTTCGAGTAATTAAAATAGGGGATGTCATTGTCCATGCAATGAAACGAAAACAAAGGAACAAAAAATTGGCAAACGCTGATGGTGCTACAAATGATGTGATTCAGCAAAAAATTTATGGTATATATAAAAAAAAATGAAGTACCAACCTTGGAAATGATTTGGTACAAATTACTCGACTATCTCGATTACAATTACAAATCTTTAGAAACTCTACGAGGTGTCTCATTGTCTTGTGGTTTCAAATATCAAAAATTGAACAATCGGATGTTCATAATGGAATCGACACGCATTGTTCAACTCCGACAAGAATATTTGAGGCGAATGAAAAGCTATCGAGAATCAAGCAGACGAAACTTGGTTTGGCACCCATGATGTTGTCAAATATGGCTGGGTAGACGAAACCAAGTATTGTGCTTTGAACACACCTTCTTCAAGGGGAAAACGTGTAATAAGTTTGCATGCCGGGAATGAAAGTGGTTTCGTACCTAACGCTTTGCTTCTGTGGGCCAAAAATATAAAAGATTAGTCTGCTGATTACCACGAAAATATGACTACGGCTTTATTGAAAACCTGGTTCAGTGAACAGCTTCTCCCAAATATTTCTCCAAAATCGGTTATTGTTATGGAAAACGCTTCGTATCATTCTCGGTTATTTACTACAATACCAAACAATACCTACTATGATTGTAAGAATAAGTAACTGAAAAACTACCACTGTCAAGGCGGGAATTCCTTCTCTGTGCTGTTCCAATTGGTATTGGAAATACTATCCCCGTACTTATTTTTGTTGAAGAACTGATATCTTATTCACTTCATATTATTATCATCAGGGGTTGTATTTTGCGTCCTAAATAGCTATTTTCATAAAATAAATGGACATTTCCCAAACTAGAATCATAAATGAATAAACAAATAAAACGTTCAACATTAAATTTCTCAATAACGAATGAACCAATTAGAAACCAATTTCGAAAAAAATTATAGAAGTTACAGAGGGGAAGAAAGACCTTTCAAATGATATATCACTCGACCTCCCATGCTATTGAAAACTCATTTAGAAGAATCAATTTTATTATTTGCACTTGTTGTTGAATGTTATATTCATCTATGGCAAAACAGATGGAATAAATGACAACAAATGTAGTTTCAATAAATTGGTCGTTATCAATTGTCAAAGTTCGGAGGTCTTTGTTGGAAGATCCTATACAGGCATCCACTATTCATAGATATTTTGAAATGAAATTCAATTGTAATATATTTTTTGTTAATTTTCCTATACTATGCAGAATTTTTTAAGTTTCAAAACTTCATTTTGTCGCTTTGTCATTGAGAGTATTTATGTTTTCTAGGAAGGATTAACCTCAGTAACAAACAAACATAGCAAGAGTAACTCAACACTGTAACTATGTGAAAATGCTTTTGTCGGAGCCACTGCAAGAAGTATCAGTAAACGTGTGAACTGTGAAAACAACTCGCTGAAAATCAATAAGGGCCAGAAATAGCTAATGTTCACAGGGAGAGTCTGTGAATAATATCCTATTTACTGCAAAAATAGTTACTCAGTTGTTTATATTGTTTTTCTGGGTTAATTTCCTTTCACAATCTGAAAAAATAAAAAGTAAATCAATAGAGAATCTGCTGAAGTGTAGTAAAGGGCAAATTGAAAAGTTCACCTCGAAAATTTACTATGTAAATATAAACTACTGGAAAGTCCAATTAGTCACTAACTTGTTGTATTCATAAATTTTGCGTACAAATTGAAAAATCGTCAATTGAAAAAATTAAATATTGATACTTAGTTTTCTTAATTCGTTAACGTTTCACCAGAGAACATAAAACTCATAAAACAAGTGAATAAGAGAAACCGCATGGACATTTGGGAAAACTTAAACATCCATAAATTTAACAGTCACAAATCACTCATCGAGGAACAAGTACAAATCAAAACACAACAAGATCTCACATTCAATATATTAAACAAAACCATACACACTCCTAGAAACAATAAACCCAGAGAAGATCCAACACAAAGAATAGTACCTGGTGTAATCCAAATGCAGGGAAATTTACCTAAAATACCTGAAGTACCTGTATTGAGGCGTTCGAACCGTATATAAATAGGTGGTTCCACTTATGTTTCGCTTGCGTTTACGCAGCTATTTCTATCAAGTACTTTCTTGGTTTTTTCTCATTTTGTCTTTAATCGAGGACCGCCTGCCCGGTACTGACGATGCCCAATAGGCTGAAACAGCTGTATACCGGTGGCTCTTAAATTGAAATCAATATGGGAATGATCAGAGTACTTATCCATTCATTTTTTGATTTTCATGGAATTATTTTCCTTTATTTTGAGTATTTCAATAATAAATTCTACAAAAAGAATTTTAAGCTTTATGACAGTACTACCAACTGTCGAAAGCGCTCGCAGGGGTTGAAAAAATAAATTCATTTGATTGCCAAAAAATACGTACAACGTGAAATCGACTGACGTGTTTCAGCGTTTTTTTTTCTAAAATACTGGTTAAAAAGATATTAATTTTATTCCGGACTTTTGCGCACCCCTGTATATATTTGTATATGCGAATATTAAAATTACAATTTTAAAATTTCAATTTCAAATAAGCGCCTTACCACTTCAAATAACTGTGGCAAATTTCAACCGAATCGGTGTAAGGTTATTTATGATAATTTATAAATACCGTTTTTAAACTAATACCCTGTATATACGCTATGTATCTCAAATGGCGAGTAAAGATTATTATTATTGCAACCTATGCGTGTCAACTATTGGAAAATAAACGCCACTTCGACATTAGTATCAAATATCATCCTTAATGATTCTACCCAATATCGCATATCTTTTTCCATAGTTTCTGTGCCACCCTGTAAAATTATTTCTTCGATACATCGTCCATAGTAGGAATTCATTTGATTGTTCGGTGACCCATAGAAAGGTCTCCGTTTTTATGATAAGAGAAAGAGGAGCAAGTGTCTTTGAAATCGAAACCAAATCAGATAACAGTTCATTCCGATTCACTTTTTCGTGTACGCCTTTTTGACGACAAAGTGTTTATATTAAAATTATTGACAGTTTTTAGTGTCCGCATGGTCGAATGATTGTTTAATCAGCAGTTCAAAGAAAGGTAAACATACAGAGTGGTGTATTAATAATGATATTCCCATCCAACACGTGTTAAAGAATGGGGAAAATAGATAATCTATCCAACAATAACAACAATATTTTAGGTTGTTTCGAAAGTTTTGTCCGTTTACTGTCATATCTCAGTGAATATTCATCCAATTTGATCGAAATGAGCGATATTTGAATCAGCGCACTTTCACCAACGAAACACAAGTCGATCAATTCCATCAGCGTGAAAGTTGAGCGATTGGGATTCGATGGAGTTGACAAAGGCCGTTTGTGTCTGGTCCTGATTGGCGAAAGTTCTACCAGTGAGAAACTTATTAAAGTGCTTGAAAAGATAGTTTCGTTTAATTTTTCAGACGGTGTTTAATAATAATAATAATACCTTTATTCGTCTTTCCGATCAATTACACGATATAAGACATGTCATAATTAAAAAATGTAAAAATTATATAAAACAATAACAAGGATCCACAGTATAACACAGATCGAATACTCAACTCAGGTATTTCAGGTACTTTAGGTAAATTTGCCTGTTTTTGTACTGCATCAGGTACTATTCTGTGTGTTAGATCTTCTCTAGGAATGTGTATGGTTTTGTTTAATATATTGAATATGAGGTCTTGTTATGTTTTGATTTGTACTTGTTCCTCGATAAGTGATTTATGATTATTAAATTTATGGATGTTCAAGTTTTCCCAAATGTCCATGCGGTTTCCCTTGTTAACTTGTTTTATGAGTTTAATGTTCTCTGGTGTATGCCTTTTTGTGTTCATTGTATCTTTGGATCAGTTTTTTCTTGGTTTGGCCGATATAGAATTTGTTGCAGTCCGAGCTCTGTATACTGTATATCCCGTTTTGGTCTTTGTCTTCTTCCTTTTCATAATTGTTTATTTTTTGTGTTATTTTCGTGTTTGGCTTGTATGTGATGTTGATGTTCAGCGATTTGAAGACGTTTGTTAGTTTTTTGGTTTGGTGTCCTACGTACGTAAATGCTGTCCATCGTTGTGTTGTTTTGTCTGTTGGGGTGGCTTGATCCTTGTTCTGTATTTTTTGTTTGATTCTGTTTTCTAGTTTATCTATTGTCTTTTGGGTGTACCCCAATAGATAAACTAGATAAACTCAGTTTGAGGAGTGCCTTAGAAGATGACAGTACGACCAACTGTCAAAATCGACAAATCGGTTGTAGCCGGACATGCTCTCAACTAAGAAGGCACTCACATTAATGATCCTTAATGGTACACGAACAATGTCAGGTAATCCAACTGAGAGAAACCAAGTCACGCTCATAAGTATCGACGACATCCTATGCTCAGAGAGCCTTGTGGAGACGGCTGATCAGGCCTATATTGGGGACACTATCATGTCAGATCACCTCCCTCTACTCGTCAACCTCCAAGTCCCATCAACCCCTGTAATTATCTCCTTCAAAAACCATAAATTCACTGACGTAAAACGTTTCCTATCTCTTGTTACTCAAAAACTTTCACTTCTAGGCAATCCTCCTATTAATCATCCCAGACAAATCGACTCACAGATTGACAAAATTCAAAAAATTATTAACGATTCTGATGACATAGAACAATAAAAGTTTCATCGAGAAAGTTTCTACTTCGAAACTGTCCATCATAAGTGACCAAACTCCCTCCCAAGTTCAGCTACTGCAGGACCTGCGCGGGGAACTTGACGCGAGGAAAGCAAATGGAGAATAATATCTCACCATTAAATATATACATGGCATTCTGAAAATAACCTCCATCAACTTTAGAACACAAAATAACCTCTAACAACTGCCGTATCTATGCTGGAAAATTCTTTACACTAACTCAGACTCTCATTATCTGCTAAATTCAACGAACTCATATGTGACATAGTTGATCTCAAACCTAACATAATACTCCTAACCGAAACATGGCTTAAACCAACCGACCCAGATTAATTGGTTAACTTAAGAGGCTACAGTATTTACAGAGCGGACAGATTAAATCGTGTCGGTGGTGGAGTATGTATATATTTATGCAAAGAGATCATAACCGATTTTGCAGTTCAAGAAGATATTGCCGTGATCCAAGGCGTGGAGGCCTTACATGTCAGTCTCACCAAGGAAACTGTCAGCATAAACATTGTATGTATCTACAGACATAATGATGTATCCCATGAAGCCAATGTCCAATTGATCAATTACTTAAATCAACTATCAACCCTTGACAACTTCATCATTGCTGGTGACTTTAACTACCCCAATATCACTTGGCCCATTAATAGTATACCCGACACCAATAGCGCCACGAGTAATTTCATGCATTTCGTTACCGATTCGAACCTTTTTCAACTCATCACTGAACCAACAAGATTCCGAATCAAAAACGAGCCATTTGTTCTTGACCCCATTTTTACCAACGATGAAAACATCATCACAGATGATGTGAATCGTATTTTCGAAACATGGAATAACTTACCCAACGATATTATGAATTCCGACTCAGTGAACAGTTTCAAAAACAAAATAGACATTTGCTTATTTGCTCAATCGGCTCTATGCATATATTAATTATTTTTCTTTTCTTTTTGCATGCATTGTATTGACTTGTTGATGTCCTTCGTTTTTAGGCTCACATAGGACTTTGTCCTCAGCCTTTATTTATATGCAATAATAATAATAATGATAATAATAGCCACCCCATCATCAAATAGAAAAATAGATCTTTTACATCTTTCACCCTACACAATATCCCTCATCAAAAATCAACGGAAGCTACACAGAAGCTATGTACGACCCAGAGACACGGCACTTAAAATAGAGTGGAACCGACTTAACGCCCGCATTAGACTACAGAGACGTGTCAGCTTTCTAGCATAAACTCAAAGAACTCACGGGAAAGATTTTCGAGATGAATGTAAAACAACATTACAGCCACCATATAAAACAACTGTTGTCATACTCTAGATGCCTTTTGCTATGGGATCACAATTCGCTACACAACACATTGTACTTAAGCACACTGAAACTGAATCATGACATATGAAGTATGTCATAGAACAAAACATTCAATATCCATCAAAACACAAAACATGGAACAATAAAAATGCACATGCCTTCAAATGAGAAAACAAAAATTCTAAGAATGAGATGTAATGTATTTTTTGAGTTTTGTGAAACAAATAAGATTCAATTATTCAAGAGCAAGTAAATTACTATGATTCAATTTCAGAAATATCATTATCATTCTCAAAAATTTGGGAATTTCATCAATATCCAGTAAAAAAGCATGAATTTCGCTTCGGTAAAATCAGACTGATATCAGTCTGATATCACCGATATCGGACTGATATCAGTCCTTTTATTGAGACAATAAACTAAGGCAACATATTGAACTTTAAAAAAACATCTTCTTGTCGAAACTACATCCGTCAAATCAAAGTTTTAAATTGATATTTGCTAAAAAAATTAATTATACTTGGTACACTATTTTCACGGGAGATACGTTACAATTAGTTTACCTTGCAGTAAAAGACAGAAGACGAATCTTGTCTTTGCAAGAGACCGCCTTTGGGGGCTTCATTTATTTCTCATATTCGAGAATTCAGTTCTCTATAGATCCCATAGATAACGGAAGATGTCGTCAACCTCACCTACTCAGGCTTACCATTTGAGGGCAGTTGAGTTTCAGCAACGCATTTGTGGTTCAGCCTAGCACCTCTGATGAGACCTATAGTGGGTCGAAACAGCGGTGTTGAATCAGAAATGCGTTATGTTTGGGCTCTAGTTCACAACTAATGGAGGTACAGTTCTGGTTGAGAAATTATCAAAACCCATTTGTCTACACGTCATTCTGAATCCAATGAGAGCTACCGTTTATATTTTTAGGAACATCATAACTATTAGTTGTATCATGTTATTACCTATTTTGTTTGCTTTCAGTGGAGCATGATTACGAGAAGAGCTACAGAATCGTAAGGAGTTGCAGCTGGATGAATTCCGAGAATACAACGGAAGATTTTTGCAAATCAACTGATACGGACTACATCAAAAAATCCTTCTGCACCTGTTTCACGGATGGTTGTAACTCGTCTCCTAAGACAGAAGTATTNTGTATGAATAAGAAAATTGACATTGATAATCTCAGCAGTATATACAGTAACTTACTAGAACTACACCGAAAACATAATGGTAATAATTAAAATTGTATCAATCAACTTTCCCTTCAGAGTGAAAGATTATCAAATCATCATGCGCACTAAAAAAAGACATTTATTTGAAGGTATGACATTTGTCAAATCCAAAAAATCCATACATGTTTAACTTTCTTTGGTCAATTTTATGTTCAATTCATTGTTTTCTATTCATTTTTACTGTAAGTATGATTTATAATGTTATTCATTGGCGAAAAATCCAAAACTCAATGAATTAGAGGCCTTGATTTTACAAAGAAATAACTTACAAGCAACAACCAAAAAAATAAAAAATTTAAATATTAATAACAGCTGAATATTAAAAAATATTATTAAATTATTCAGTCTGTTTTACCAAATCACCGTCAATGGTGATTTGGTAAAACAGATTGAATGAATGACAACTAATTTGACAGATGTAGATTCAAAAAGACGACCGTTGTCAAATGTCAAAGTTCGGAAGCCCCTGTAGGAAGACCCTATATAATTACTTCGTACTTAATTTTATATACCTATTCTAGAAACTGAATTTATGTGTCTTATACTCTTACATCTGGATGTGTACTTCTGAATAATACTTTTTTTATTAAATTGATACCTCAATTTATGAAACAATTATAGGCACCACAGTAATTATGCGATAATTTTCTTGTTTCAGGTTCTAAGAAATGGCGTCGAGCACAACTGTCTTTGCAACTATCTCAGTTTTTTTATGTCTTTCAACACTGGGTAAGAAATATATAAAAGAATGTAAACTTTCACCGCCGGAGATAACAATGTGAAAGCTGTTTTCTAAGTTTTTTGACTATGGTCTGCAGGTTTATATGCCTGACTTTTCGTCTACGTCCTTCAAAGGGGATGGGTACAGCGAAGATGAATTCGAGCGGGCCATACGACTCAGGAGAGAGAAAGCCAAAGTAACCCCAGCTAGGCTGGTCAAGGGTAAAGCTTTCCTTTCCTATGTTGAAAATGCTACAGAACGGATTCGGGGATTCTCAGAGAAACGTGACGTGAACCAGAAAACCTTCAGCAACACCCGGAGTATACCGGATTCCTTGTAGCTGCGGGTAGGACTACAAGAGAAATTGTCGCTTCGGATAAATCGACAAATCGGTTGTAGCCGGACATGCTCTCAACTAAGAAGGCACTCACATTAATGATCCTTAATGGTACACGAACAATGTCAGGTAATCCAACTGAGAGAAACCAAGTCACGCTCATAAGTATCGACGACATCCTATGCTCAGAGAGCCTTGTGGAGACGGCTGATCAGGCCTATATTGGGGACACTATCATGTCAGATCACCTCCCTCTACTCGTCAACCTCCAAGTCCCATCAACCCCTGTAATTATCTCCTTCAAAAACCATAAATTCACTGACGTAAAACGTTTCCTATCTCTTGTTACTCAAAAACTTTCACTTCTAGGCAATCCTCCTATTAATCATCCCAGACAAATCGACTCACAGATTGACAAAATTCAAAAAATTATTAACGATTCTNCTTAAAATAGAGTGGAACCGACTTAACGCCCGCATTAGACTACAGAGACGTGTCAGCTTTCTAGCATAAACTCAAAGAACTCACGGGGCAAACACGCAAAACCGTCTCGTTGTTATTGACGCCAATCCTTCCGATAAAGCAGAAGCCTTCTTCCGAAAGCTATTCACTTCGACAACAGTCATTTAAACTACGACCAACAGCAAGTCACTGCTCATCTGGGCAGACATCCCTGAAAAGTCATCCTTGATACAAACTGTCCCCTAAGATGCCCCTTAAGCGAGAAAGACATCCTCCAAACCATCCACCGTGGTATAAATACCGCCTCTGGACGCCGAATCCTGAAAAATCTCCCCGACTCCGCCCTGATACACCTCAAACATAGTCCAGTCATTATAGTAAGTTCACCTCGGAATTCGGGATACCCAGCTGTAAGTCACCAAATACTTGTATATTGACACCCTTAAAGTTGTCTCAAAACCTACATATAGTAGGGTGTACGCAACTATTAAATTTCAAGGTCAAAGGTCACAAAAATCGGTTTTTTTGCGCTTCTTTTTGTAAATATCTCATTTCCTATGGGTTTTTTGCTATTTGTATTTATTATCAGTATTGTATAATATAAAATTCTCTACAAATTTTGTTGAAAAAGTTTTTTCATACGGTGAACCGTTTTCGAGATAGAGGGCGGAGAGCGCG
>NW_019294371.1:0-14898 GCF_000500325.1 Leptinotarsa decemlineata
TCAATTTTAAAATAAGTAACTCTATACATGAAGAAGTACATATAAAGCCAATACAAATTATATCAAGGAGGTTACGTAAAGCGCCATCCTTCCGCGAATAAATCAAGCAATACATACATACATAAAGGTGAAGCTAATAAAAGCGTGTTAAAATATTTTTTACTGTCAAGAGGCGCATTTGTTAATCAAAAATAAATAATTATATTGCTCTTTCATATACTTGAAATAATTTTTTGATCGTTTTTTATTTCCTCATTCGATAAAAAATTCAAATAAAACATGACTTTACCGAAATAATGATTATAAATCATTAGTAAAACAATTACTATATTCTTTATAGGTAAAATTGGAAAAAAAAAGTTCTGGAAAAAAAATCGAGCAAAAATCCATATTTTTGATGAATTTTCTATCAAACGGACGAATGAATGAACACATTGCTTTTTCAGGAATATGAAAAAGCAAAATGATGAATTGGAAAATGTGCAAAGGCGTTTTCTGAAGTTTCTTGCATTTAGAACGGATGGCGTGTACCCTGCTAGAGGAACTGACCACTCCACACTACTTCAAAGATTCGGTCTGCCTTCCTTGAAGCAAGGTAGAGCTTCATCAAGTATTGTTATGTAATACAAAATTTTGCATTGCTCCATTGATGGACCCTTGTTACTTGAACAAATTAACTTCAACGAACCTCAATCTATCACACGTAGACAGATCACTTTCTCTACCCCTTTTACTAGATCCAACCTTGGAAAAGTGTCCTATAAATTTGATGTTTGACCATATTATCCAAAATTGAACAAACCATCATCTAGATTACTGTCTTCATTTCATGTTATTTACAAATAACAATTAATTAATATGTCATGGTTTTTTCTTAATTAGATCATATATGTGAATTTATTTCTTAATTTGTCAGATCCTCAACAACACTAGTATAGAATTTCGGGAGTCGGGACTTTTTTATCGGAAATTTCCTCCTCTTTAACGAGCTTTTTTAAAAATTGCTTAAATATTAATATTTTTTTGTTATTAACGAAAAACTAAATACCCTTTTTTCAAATCTTATTTTGTTAATAACAATTGCATTTTTTCTAGAGGTGATTCCGAATCGAATGAGTTATCGCTCATATTTTTAGGACCTTTGTCTCTATTTTTCATGTTTTTGAACTATTTGATTAGACTATAAAAGCTATTTATTTCAAAGATGACTTCAGCAAAACATCAACTGTGCTACATTTTAGGAGAAGGTAATTTTAGGCTCTATTGAAATATGCAGGAATATACAGAGTGTCTCATTAAAAAAATAGTTTTCCATTAATTACTATTAATATCTCATTTGAAAAAGTTTTTTACGTCACTGAACTATCTTTTTTAACGATCAGTCAAGCAGTCACAGAAAGTAGCTGAATTGAATGACGTTTCTGTACATATTAACACCTTTTCAAGAAACCACTGAGCTGGCGCTAGACGAACGTCGAACCAAACCTGGCGTATGGCTTCTGTTTTTTGATCTCCGACGAATAATCGCGTTACCCATTAGTAATGAGTTTGCCTACGATAATAAACAGGTCGTTAGCACGTCTGTGATTCGGATGAAACGGTCTTTAAAGCTATTAAAACGATATTGATAGATTTGCGCGACTTAAAAGTCTCGAGAGGAATCTCTTTTACATTGAAGAAGCGGTGAGGAATATTAATTAGGATTGAAACTAACTTATGTCATGTCGGTTCAGGTAACGGTCTTTTTTTCACGGCATGGTAAATTTTTCAATACACGTTCCAATTCCACTTTGAAACTGGAATTAAATACCGATATACCGTAAGTAACGACCAATGCCGATTCCTACAAATTTCAGAAGAAAGTAGTTGCAATTCTGAATCGGAACAGTGCGTTTCTTGTTCTTCTTCAGGTGATCACCGAGTGATGTAAGAACTTGACAGTGGAAATTGTTGATAATAGTGAAAAAACTGATCATTTCTGTCATTTGAGGTGAGTGGTTTAGCAATCAAATGTTTGTACATAAAATAATAATATATTATCAAAAAACGAACAATTCAAACGAATAACACTCACTTGTTGAAGTAGACCGAGAAAATAGTGCAGGCATACATTTAAACGCATTTATCAGTACATCTGTAATGGTACTTTATAATGAACACAACCTGAAACGTTATTCAGTAGTATTGGAAAATCATGTGGGCCCAATGTACGAACCTTGCGGAATACATCACTTGTTCTGTACGTGACTATTTCTCAACCATTCAATAATTCTTGTGGGCAATTCAAGGTCACGAAAAACTCACCAGCTGGTTGATTTGAAACAATCAATTCGTACCTGAAACAAAAAAAGTAGAGTTAGATGGCTTGATTTAGTTCTTCAATGCGATGAAATCAATTCATTTTCCAAAATGAAAATCAGATTTGGACAGGGCCAAAAATAAAACTTCATTCATGGAAGGTGAGTATTTTTTTGACAAAGTGGCAATATTAAAAATGGAATTCGACCGATATTTTTCAGAGTGATTTAACAAAAATTGTTCCAATTTAGTTAAAACCAAATGGAATGAAATCAGAAACTATTCAATATCGTTATTAGTACATTTTCTTAGAAATATTTTAATTACCGCACTACATAAAAAAAAACATTGAATTTCTGGGCACAGAAAATTACTGCACGGACTTTCTAATTCCTTGTTTAGGTAATTTTTTCTCAAAAACAACAGTCTAGAACTTGATAATAGAATTTGGAATTTGAAAACACTGTTCCTGATGATGCTGAGTTAGCGAAACGCGTGACGAGAGACAGTATTTTTGTTCTGGTTTGGAAAAAGTGTTTTCAACATTTGAGAAAAAGAACATCTACTTACTGTCAGAAAAATTTACTATAATACAGTTTTACTTTCTTTTTTATCGTTAAAAATGCCATTTTATTTTCTGTCACTCTCAAAATAAAATAAATATACTACATCCAGGCCAATTTCGAGCGATTTCTTTAATCGAAACTAATTAGTAACTCATCTAGAGTCCACTCGGTATAAACTGAGAGTGAAATAATTTTAAGAATGCAAACATGCCGGTACATCAAAGAAAGCAACATAGACGTCTCAATAAAATGCCACTGCAATTCATCCACAAAGTCACTGAGATATTTCTACCCGCTATGCCCCTTGGAGACGCCGCTAAGGAGCCATTAAAATAGTGACTTGCGACAAAGAACTTCAAAAGAGGCGGCCGACGCTGTTGCGTTGAAAATAGTATCAATAGGCGTCGGACTGGGGGTTTTAATGTAAATTTTCCAATGATATACTCTGTATGATGCAACGATAATTGAAATATCGTGAGAAAGAATTTTGTTTCATTTTATTTTGAAAAGGACCATTTATATTTGTTTTTTATTTAAGGCCTTCTACAGATCATTAAAATAATCAGGATATTGAATTTCAAAATTAATACAAATGTAGAAAGGGCAAAAAATTACTGCATTTGACAAATTAGCTTTTTGAAAAACATAACTGAATTGTCAGTAACTTGGAGTTATAAAATTTTGCTACCTCCTTACTTTGTATTTCGAGCGGAAATTGTTTTCTTGAAGAATTTTAAACATTCATAACAATTGCAACGGTATAGCTTTTTATTCAACGTGCCCCCGAAGTAAAATACAGAATATAACTGAGACTAAGACTAAGACTAACCCGTCTATCATATCCTTTAAACTCCCAACAGAAAATAATGTAATATTTCGGTCCTATTGATGGGTGCAGTGTTTCTGTTGACAGTATAATTCAAAGGAATATCTATTTATACGACCTTCAAAAATAAACAATGTTTTGTCAATCCCCTTCAACTAAATACTCATTTGTTAGAGAATGTTTTGGTTACTACTGGAATGGATTTGAACGCAGTACGCATATAAATCATAGATATACTGATGCATTTCTCTCACTTCTGGACAGACTATACCTGGTATTGAAGAAGCCGACATATTTCCTGCTCACCTTTGCAATTCCTCTTAAAATTCCTAATGAGTTCGTGTCGTCATTAATTTTGGTTTATGTATTCTCGAAAGTTACTGGAATTCGATCTCGCAAATATGACTCAGTGTTATTCATCATTACTGTGAAGGTGTCATGTATCCTTTTATATCCGGAAGTAATAAACTAGCACTCATTCATCGTAATTTCAAGTTTTGGCTCGAATACCATTACTAGGAAGAATTGAAATTTTACATTTCTTTATAATCTCTGGAGATTAAATATATTTGGAGAAACGTTCTTTAGGAAGTTTATTCCACATTAACACTGGTATAGTCGAAGTAAACGATATTGTGCATACTTAAAGTTGTCGGCACTCTCAAAGACCAAAAAAACCAATACATAAAAATGAACCGGTTACGAAGTAGTCCACGAGGACCGTAAAATTGGCGGTTCCTATTGGATAATTTTTGCTAACTGAATTTTATGATTGGCTGAAGAGTCCTAAAATTGATTTTTGAAGTCATATCACGGTGACGAATAAAAATCGGGGAAGGTTATTGCCGTCGTGTTCAGTTCAGGAACTGATCGTGATTTGAGTGTTGAAAATCGATATTGCCGCATTTATAATTCAAATCAAATCAAACTTTATTCATCCATTCCATAATTGTCATTTTTTACAGATTGTTACAGATAGCTATCAAGCTTCAAAGGGTGAATAAACGCCTTGGAATGAGCCAAGGCGTTTATTGATGATGGTGGCCGGAAGACGAAACGTCGGATAGCAAATCTGAAAACACCATTATGTAGCAGGCAAAAGTGACAATGTGGAAGTGCAATTCATTTTAGAATCCTTCGAAAAATGAAGCCAGAAAAAATAAAAAACAATTTTTCGACATTTCTGTTTTTTCCGGATATCTCCGGATATCTCCGGATATACTCGGAATTTCAGAACTTTCTCAACGGATAATTGTTAGTCAGGTAAAAGCGCGACGTTGCTCCAATTTAACGATCTTCGTATCTGTCATAGTTTCCGAGATCCCAATGGTGAGGATCTAATTTGCAACACCCTGTATACTCTTACTGACCGTTGCAGTTTTTATACCTTAAACATGAACACCGTCTTTTCCCTGCACCATATTTGTCGATTAATCGTTCCTGTTTGTATCTCTAACAAGATTTCTTATTAATTACTCAAGATTTACGCATGAACGGTCCGGTATGATTCTAATTAAATCGATTATCATCGTTAATAACTTCGGTGAATCGACGAGAAGGTGAATTAAGCATGTAAATGGGTCACAACTGACGCCGTCATGACGCTGCAGTGGGAGGAGATTATTCATTGGATAAGAAAGTCTCGACAAACATAGAGCGAACCTTGATGAGAAATGATTGATTCTGCAAGACAAGAAATAATTTAAATTTGAAATTTTCATATCACAACATCAAATTATAGTGGAATAACAGATTGTTTCTCAGCAAAAATTTTCACCATGAATCTGCGACCCTCTGAAGGTTTTCAACTTTTTTCCCCAAATTTTCCAGATATCAACGTACCTTCTGTGTGATACTTCATTTGAAAGGTCTCATCAGGTGAAACATTATCCCAAAAATGAAGATCATTCCAAATGCAACTTGAACTTCTTCTTACGTCCCAAAATGAAATGGTTGAGTCATAATTTTTGGTCTTGGTGAACGTGCGTTAAAAAAAATCTGTTTAAAATCTGTTTTTCCGTTAATCAGCTGCCACTTCCATACGAACGACAACTCTCAGAAGTTAAGAAACTTGTGCGAGCACACAGTCTCCTTAAAAAGTCAGATTCAGAGTTTTGTCCCTCGATTCATGGGTCATGCGCATCAAGACGCCCGGGAGTTCCTTCGTTATCTTCTGGAAGGTTTACATGATGACGTTAATAGAATTAATGAGAAACCTAAACCGACCTTAACGGATATTAACGAAAAATTGAGCGACAGCGGAAAAGCACAAGAGTCATGGCTGATTTATTTGTGTACATATAACTAACTCTAAGATTGTAGATAATTCCGTTGGTCAATTAAAATCTACGATGAGGTACACACACTGTGGAAAATCATCTGTAACCCTCGATCCTTTCCGGGATTTATCACTCCCCATACCACAAAGAACTGGCCAATTGAGTTTATCACAGTGCTTGGATTTCTTCACAAGAGTACATGAAAAAACCGACGTGTTAAGTTGCAAGGAAATAAGAAAATGCACAAAGTCCCTATCGATCCATAAGTTTCCCCGTATTTTAGTCATTCATCAGAGGCAAATTAAATGTTGCCATGGACGTTCTGTAGATGGATAACATATTCAGAAGTTTCCCCAAAAATGTATTATTTTTTGCGTGCCACATCAAACGGACACTTTCAATTTTGGGGTTTGACGAATAAGAACCCACCCTTAACAAGCTGGGTACTCCGTTTGTCTTGGATCTAAGCACACATAAAAACCATTTTTTACACGCTTTATATTAGCTTCACCTGTATGTATGTATGTTTGCTTGCTTGTAACTCCCAAGCGAGATCTGTATTGACAGAATTATCGACATTATTATTGCTTGAACTATTCGCGGGCAGATGGCGCTGTTCGTAACCTCCTTAATATTTCTTGATCTATTCGCAGGCAGATGGCGCTGTACATAACCTCCTTGATAGGTTGTTCAAAAGAGAATCAAAATGAAAAATGGATTTTAAGTATAAGTGTTAGCGGAATTTTGTACTACAGATGAAATATTTAGGTATTTAAATATTTTTTATTACCTGTGGTTAAGTATTAGTACAGAAAAAAGTTTTGAACGAAATGAAGGATACATTTTAAAATCTAACTCGATTCTTTGAAAGTAAACCAGAATATGAATTTCAGCAATGAAAACGTTATCGTGAAATGTACATCTGAAAAATTCGGTTCGATTGACGCTTTTGAAGAACATCGAACTAAAAAATAAACATAAATATACCTATTTTGAAAAACTAAAAAACACGCTTTAAAGAACATTGAACTGAAAAGTTGAAAATATTGTTTTTTAATAAGCTTGAAACAATAATGATCGAAAAATACTAGTGTTATTGTTAAAAAAGTACGGAAGCGCAGAAGGGGCACATATTTTCATTATTTGTTTCTTGGAAAGTACGACTTTAAATCTCGAAATTTCGATTTTACCTCGAAATTTTGACTTCAATCTCAAAAATTCGACTTTAATCTCGTCGAAAATTCGAAGATAAAAGTCGTATTTGAGAAAAAAATCAAAATTTTGAGATCGAACTTATTTTAAAAAAATACATATTTTTAACTAATTAGTTCAATGTTCTTTAAAAGCGTGTTTTTTAGTTTTTAAACTAAATTTGTTTGTTATTCAATACTGGGAATGATTGTTTCAATAAAGTGTATTCATTAGTTGAAAAATTCACGCTTTCACTTGCAAATAAGCCGAAAAGTAATGACTGTCTCAAAAACCTATAGCCATCATTAGGACCGTTATATTTTTAAAACTATCAAGGATCACCAATTAGAGACAATCACAATTACACTGCGTACATTAGGAAAATAAAAATTGCCTGATATACCTTGAAAATATGGCAAGTCGTTAAGCATAAGAAATCTTTCATAATTTTGTTTTTTCCCAAAAATGTTTCCCCAACATCAAAATTCAACATTACAAACGAATCAACACTTATAGCGCCATCTTGGTGTGAGTAGCTCAAAGTGGTTTATGACCCGGCACATAGCCGAAGAAACTCATCAAAAATATTGGTGGTGGACTGCTTCACTTGATACAGTAATCTGTATTTTTGACTCTCTTCTGGTTTTGCAAGGTTAGTGTTGTTTGTTGTCTATCTATCGCACCGCAATAGTGCGCTATATAGTAAAGAGGAATGAAGAAAGCCACGGCGGCAGTCATTTATGTGTAGGATAAGTGTGAATTAAATATAAAAAAACTCATGTCATAGACTGTCATAGAATGTCATAGACTATCTAGAATAACCAAACATCCTCAATAATAAAATTGTATGATAAGTAACCCTCAACAGAACAAAAATACCATCTCTGTTTGTCCTGGTGATGGAAAAATGTTTTCAATAAACAATGAAATTGCTCATAATACTTTACTGAAAACGTCAACGCGAAATTTGACAGTGTTAACAGGCCTACTAAGAACTGACGTTAGGAGGATTTTCGAAAAGCCATACAGGACTAGAAGAGTTCATAAACTCAGACCAGAAAAATCTTCAAGGCGCTCTGAGAGCGGTGCCTGTGCGAAGTTGTAACTAAGTGCGTGATTTTTCGTTAGGTTGTATTTGGAAATACGTATCTTATGTGAGTAGTGCCGGTATTTCCTACCGCTACAATTCTTATACTTGGGCACTATAAAATCCCCATTCTCCATCTCACTAGAGAAAATAGCTAAAATGGGTTCAGATCTCTCACTAACTCAACTTCTACGCTCTTATTTGGATTTGAGAACTAATGATGTTTTATAAAAAATATTTGCACCATACTTATCACCATCCGGTGTGCCACAAGCCTCCAGTCTGGGACCCCTGCTTTTCCTCATCTTCATGAACGATCTCACCTCCGAACTTTCGTGTGGCAACTTACTTTTTGCAGAGGACTTGAAGATCTTTTTATCTATCACAAGTTTAGAGAGCTGCTTTTATCTCCAGTCTCAATTAGACCTGATAGATAACTTGTTTCAGATCAATAAATTGGCAATGAATGTTAAAAAGTGCAAAGTTTGCTCCTTTACACGTAATGCCAATATTATTGAGTATTTTATACTTTCGAGGATGAAATATTCCTTCGCGAAGAAGCTGTTAAAGATCTAGGGGTGACGTTTGTTGGCCACACCAATACTGTCGCGGCATCGGCTGGAAAAATGCTTGGCTTTGTTCTGCGCAACAGTAAATCATTCACCAATACTTTATACTTAACCATACTTTATACATATCTCGTTCGTTCCAAGTTAGAGTATGCTACTTTGATTTGATATCCTCTCTATAATGTACATAAGGAAACCTTGGAAAATGTGCAAAGGCGTTTTCTGAAGTTTCTTGCATTTAGAACGGATGGCGTGTACCCTGCTAGAGGAACTGACCACTCCACACTACTTCAAAGATTCGGTCTGCCTTCCTTGAAGCAACGTAGAGCTTCATCAAGTATTGTTATGTAATACAAAATTTTGCATTGCTCCATTGATGGACCCTCGTTACTTGAACAAATTAACTTCAACGTACCTCAATCTATCACACGTAGACAGATCACTTTCTCTACCCCTTTTACTAGATCCAGCCTTGGAAAAATGTCCTATAAATTTGATGCGTGACCATATTATTCAAAATTACAAACCATCATCTAGATTACTGTCTTCATTTCATGTTATTTACAAATAAAAATTAATTAATACATCATGTTTTTTCTTAATTCGATCATATATGTGAATTTATTTCTTAATTTGTCAGATCCTCAACAACACTAGTATAGAATTTCGGGAGTCGGGACTTTTTTATCGGAAATTTCCTCCTCTTCAACGAGCTTTTTCAAAATTGCTTAAATATTATTATTTTTTGAGTTATTAACGAAAAACTAAATACCCTTTTTTTTAATCTATTTTGTTAATATCAATTGCAATTTTTACCTGCACCAAAATCCTCCAAAAACATTTTTTCTAGAGGTAATTCCGAATCGAATGAGTTATCGCTCATATTTTTAGGACCTTTGTCTCTATTTTTCATGTTTTTGAACTAGTTGATTAGACTATAAAAGCTATGTATTTCAAAGATAACTTCAGCAAAACATCAACTGTGCTACATTTTAGGAGAAGGTAATTTTAGGCTCTATTGAAATATGCAGAAATATACAGGGTGTCCAATTGAAAAATAGTTTTCAATTAATAATATTTATATCTCATTTGAAAAATTGAGTTTTTTATATCATTGAATTATCTTCTGCAACGATCAACCAGTCAGGCAGCCACAGAAAGTGGCTGAATTGAACGACGTTTCTGTACATATTAACATCTTTTCAAGAAGCCATTGAGCTGGCGCTAGACGAACGTCGAACCAAACCTGGCGTATGGCTTCTGTTTTTTGATCTCCGACGAATAATCGCGTTACCCATTAGTAATGAGTTTGCCTACGATAATAAACAGGTCGTTAGCACGTCTGTGATTCGGATGAAACGGTCTTTAAAGCTATTGAAACGATATTGATAGATTTGCGCGACTTAAAAGTCTCGAGAGGAATCTCTTTTACATTGAAGAAGCGGTGAGGAATATTAATTAGGATTGAAACTGACAATAAAATAACAAAACATATAGATGATTGAACTGTTGGGTTGAGTCAACTCGTTTTGAATTCCGTACACCGTATGAGTGGGTTGAATTTTATCATTTTTTCTTCAAAATACGATGTTAAAATCAATTTGATGGCTAGGTTGAAAATGATGCTTCACAATTTTACAGAAGGTTTAATAACTCCTACTTATTACATGCGAGCGCTTTCGATAGCAGGCTNCTCTATGCAGGATGTGTGAACAGGAAGATGAGACTGTCAGGCATGTCCTGTGCGAGTGCCCGGAGTTATCGTCAATAAGAGAGTGTGTGTTCGGCGAGTCTTGGCCTACACCTGCCGATATAAAGGAGATGTCTCCCAGCGACCTGTCCACCTTCCTGGAAAGGACAGGATGGACGACGACCTAGGAGGACAACTCCTCGGGAGGATGTACAATGGGTCACATGTGGCCTAAGTGCGTGGGCTTAGACTCACCCTCTCTACTCTACAGACAGAGACAGAACTATTACAAAAGCAAACTCATAGGGTGAAAAGGCGTTTCAAGGTTTTTGTGCAAAATTACCCGAAAAATCGTAAAATAAACTTTAGCGCCGTGAATCTGTTATAAAGAATTCAGATGGCATTGCTGTTGAAAGTGAGAAATTCCTGTGAGTCAATTTGAATCAATGTAAACCGTGACATGAAGTGTATAAACCGATTAAAAACGACCTTGCCAGCAAAAGTCAACGTCGTCTGGTCTACCGAAAGTGCCTATCATGCTGCCAAATAAAAAGCCACTCAATTTCCTCAACTCACTCTCACACGGTGCTGTCTGACAACGCCGCAAAATAATTGCAGTTGTAATTTATTGCACTTCCACGATTCAAGGTCAAAAACCTTATTATAGCCCGTGCGTTGAGTTGTCGTTACCTGCGACTTGATAATTTATCAAATTTCACCCCTATGTACGGAATTTCCGCCATTTATAATTCCGAATTACCCAAATAGAATATTTACAAGGCTGTAAAATGCGCAATACAACAGAAATAATGAAAACCTGGCAGTAGGTAGATTTTGAAGAGATTAAAATATTTCGAAATAGAGTTACGATTTCTCAAAGTTGATATTTTTATTTGGAAGGAAATCTCTTTCATGCATATTTTCAATCTTAATCGTTTCCACACCATCGGCAATGGGGGAAACAACCCTTAATTGAATGAGTTTAGCGGTCTAACGATAAGTACCTCATATAAAAGTTCTATTTCTTTGGTTTATGCCAGTACACATAATTTCAGTCAACCTTATGATTGAGCTGTCATATGACTCGTAATCATCTACGATTTGAGCAAGTTTCGCTAACAAATATGTAGTTTAAAACTTATAAACAATTTAGTTAGAAAAAAAAGGTTCGTTTTATGAGAATGTCTTCAAAACTATCGCAGTTCAAAACTTGAAAAATAGTTCTAAAACACGAAAACATTAAAAAAATCCACTTTCCGAAACTCTGCAATCAAAATTCTTATTTTCATCGAGCGATGAAAATACGTATAAAAACGCAAAGCCTAATTTAGACGCTTCAAAAAATTCAACCCATTAAATATGCATATTAACGAATGAAAAAATTAGATACTTGGTGGATGGTTGAGAAATCAATAACGAAGATTTTATTGAACACCCTTGTTAGAAAAAGTGAAATATTCAATTTGCATTTATTAATGAATTGACATCTTTGACAGATGTCAAAAAATTTAAAACGTAAATGAAGCATTGAATTTTTTTCAAATATCCCAATTGATTAGTATGCTCATTGACAAAGGCTACATTGATATGATTTTTTTTAAATTATTGTTTGAAAAAAGTTATACGCAAAAAAATTATTTATCATATGATTGATTTGGTTTTTTGTAAATTTGAGGATGTGATAATTAAATAATAATCTTTTCAACACCTTTGTGGACGAACTATTTATTTTTACCAGTTATTTCGATATTGAGATTTCTTTAAATACTTTTTTATTGCTCTTTATATTTTGAAATAATATATTCTATCGTTTTTTTTGACTGGTGACATATATGTATCATCTATGTATCATATCTATGTATCAATTTAGGGGGGCATCAAAGAAATGCACTGTATATATTGCTTGTGAAATTTAGAATATAGTTTCACAAGAACTCAAGAAGTTAAGATCAATTAATAGCATTAAAAAAAAACATTACCCAACTGAATATGAGGTAATACGTTTTTTCATTTCGAATTATCTATTCGAAAGTTGATATCTATTGACTTTCAACATTATTTTTCAACTTACCCAGTCGAACACAATTTTTTATACAGAGTGTTGAAATATTATTGCTGTAAAAGTTAATATTAACTGAAGAAGTTATTATTAACTTGAAAAGTTAATAGTTCGTACTCATTCCCTAACTCATTGATATTTGTTAATAAATTTGAATTTGAATTAAAGTCAATTCATCAAAGTTTTGTTTTCCTCAAAGATTTATTGAATAATACTAGTTATTACAAAGAAAAAGAAAAAAAATATTTCAATTAATACAATATTTCCCGTTTCATTATAATTATGGAAAAATTTATTGAACTATATTGCAGAATAACCTTTATTGTAGAATGACCTTATTTGGTCTTACTGGATGAATTTATTGCTTATTTTACGACTGTGATAAACCAATTTATAATAATTTTGGTTGTAAAATTATTTTTGGTTCTGTTATCATTTGCGAAAAACAAACACATTCCATGAAACGTTATGAAATTTGTTTCTAATGGTCAAAGATCAAATATTTTATGGTATTTTCCGAGTGGAGTTTGGTGTTTTCAAAAATGTAAAATTGAAAACGAAAAATATACAAATAAACGCCACATTGCATTTAATACATTCTTAGTCACGGCGACTTGACTGATTTATGGGCGTCATGAATATAATTTTACCGAAAACAATTGAAACGATAATTTATAGGGTGTGTTGCATTTAAGATGAAAATATTTTCGCTATCTGAGTAGATTTGTTGGACAGCTATGACAGTTGACGGTTCACATTTTCGAGATGAACAACAGTAGCCTCAAAATGTTTTTCAGTGAGGGTTTTATTGTGGCTATCACCAATTCATCCAAACAGGTCCAGTTTCTGCACGAAGTCGATTAGTTCATTTAGTGAATAATCTTTCAGGTCAGAGTGAAACTTTGCCGACCATTGAAATCCTGATTCGATCCACGACAGAGCACGAACAAAGTATGAGGTATGTTCAGAGTATCGGAAATTTTCGGTTTTTGAAAAAAATAGTTGTCTGTTCGTTGTCGCCTTCAAAATAGTCCCCATTAGATATTATTTACGCATGCCGGCGCGTCTTACAACCTCCGAAAAACTTCTCAAACCCCATCTTTGACATAGCCTTCATTTCTTTCAGCAATGCTCTTTTTATGTCAACTCTGCTAGTAAAACGACAGCTCTTTGAAGTACTCCTCACTTTTGGAAATAGAAAAAACCATACGATACCATGTCTGGCGAATATGGAGGCGGGGGTATCGCATGAAACAAGCCCTTAAATAAAAATGAAAATAAAAATAAAAAGTTAAGAGATTCCAAGCCACGTTAGTTCACGACGTTTCGATTGTTAGTATCTACAATTGTCTTCGGGTGATTTGTTGGACAGCTATGACTGTTGACGGTTCACATTTTCGAGATGAACAACAGTAGCCTCAAAATGTTTTTCAGTGAGGGTTTTATTGTGGCTCTCACCAATTCATCCAAACAGGCCTAGTTTCTGCACGAAGTCGATTAGTTCATTTGGTGAATAATCTTTCAGGTCAGAGTGAAACTTTGCCGACGATTGAAATCCTGATTCGATCCAGAGCACGAACAAAGTATGAGGTATGTTCAGAGTATCGGAAATTTTCGGTTTTTGAAAAAAATAGTTGTCTGTTCGTTGTCGCCTTCAAAATAGTCCCCATTAGATATTATTTACGCATGCCGGCGCGTCTTACAACCTCCGAAAAACTTCTCAAACCCCCATCTTTGACATAGCCTTCAACTTTCAGCGATGCGCTTTTTATGTCATCACTGCTAGTAAAACGACAGCTCTTTGAAGTACTCCTCACTTTTGGAAATAGAAAAAACCATACGATACCATGTCTGGCGAATATGGAGGCGGGGGTATCGCATGAAACAAGCCCTTAACAACCATGTTCCTCCCACTACAAAAATGAGCGTTATAGGACATTGACATACTTTAGTGAACTCCCCAATAATTTCATAAATTTTTTGAAAAGGAAATACTTGGACGTAGCTTATAGAACAGATAGTAAATTTGTCAAATTTATTGAAAAACAAAACTTCAGTTTCGGATAGATCAGGAGTATATAAGTAATATGTGGTTCTTGCGTAAAACATTATATTGGCCAAACGGTGAGCACCTTTTCCCAATGAATGAAAGACAATATAAGTAGCTTCTTGAATGTTAAGACTAGAGGACCATGAGTTCAACCAAGAATGTGACGTATAACATTTGGAAGAGAAATGTGTGTTTCGATCTTTAGAAATGTTCGAAAATTAATCATTTCAGAAATTCTAAAAATTTACTCAAAGACTGAATATAATTAAATTCTTCACTAGTT
>NW_019294371.1:16698-28442 GCF_000500325.1 Leptinotarsa decemlineata
GTTTTCCACTCATCTTGATTAATTTTTTAATTGGTTTTTTTCAGGGTTTTCAAATCAATTTATATTATATTAGACAATGGAAGTCCAAACTGATGAAATAGTTTTATTTCTCTTTTTTCAATTTGCTCATCTGTGATTGACCTCAAGGTAGAAAGTTATGAATGTGATCAACAGTCAATATATTGCACGAATTTGCGTTGAAACTACTACATTCGGTCGCAATATTCATATAATTGGTTTTTGAATGACAGTTTAGAAGAAAAAAGATTAAATGGACAAAATAAATATCCCCAATTGGTCTAGTATTTACACAAGGAAAATCACCTGTTTCGACACTTCTATACCCTTCAACTTCTACGTAATGCTTTTTCTACTCTCACAATCCTCAATGAGAGCCATCCTAGCTTGTTTCTCCTTTCATAAGCTTCTATACAAGAAAACAGAGGAGCTAATTTTGCCATGGTCTTGGAAAATATCAAAGGCGACAGCTCAAGTCTCTCTGTGTCTGTAAATTGCATTCATCATTCTGACATTCTGACCATCCTATTTTCCAACATCCGGAGCTAGTAACATTTCGTTAATCTACGTGTGTGAAAGTAGTTTGCAAACCGCTATAACAATTTTTTCGTCTATCAAGATCCGAATTGGCCAATTAGTTCGGCGGAAACTGATTATTTATCATAGACTGGCGAGGTCAGACCAATGCAGCAGCGACTTTTTCTATGAGAAACAGACTGTTAGGTAATGATTCAATTCAACAAGCTGAAGATGAATTGATAATCTGCCGGCATCGTTAAAATTACCACGTTCGATCCTAATCTAGATCATGCCGGAGTTTTCTCTTTCTTGATAACATGGATTGCAAACGTTATAAGTTTTATGATGATTTCGTCATGAGCTGACGTGCAGTGGCGTCCAAGTGGAAAGATTTCGGTCTCTCGTTGATTTTGTTCAAAATATACAGGGAAATAATAGTATTCATATCCTGAAAATTGACAAATATAAGTTAATATGCTTTATCGAATGAAAATAATGAAGTCACTTCAAATACACTTCTTCTTTCAAACCTATTTGATTCATTTGTTCTACGCATGCACGTACAGTCTCCAAAGCGCATTTCAAATTCATCAGCTACAATTATTGACTATCTGTGCACCAATCTCAAATCAGTTAACTGCTCGGTTCGGAATGCTGGCTTATCCGACCATGAATGTGTAGTAGCTACCGTTGTACTTGAGAAAAGTCTCGTTAAATGCCCGCCCCGTTGGGGTAGAATTTTCAGTAAACAGTATGCGCAGCTGTGCGCGCATACAGATTGGAGTACCATTATGTGCATGAGAACGATCCTTTATATGAATTTCATAAACTTGGGTCAGAACTCTTTAACTTAGCTTTTCCCATTAGAATATTAAAAAGCAGAAGGAAAAAACCATGGATAACAAAAGGGATATCTAATTCAGCAAAAAATATGCGATCCCTTCACAAAATCAAAAAACATGTGGCAAGAGACAATGCGGAGTTTTTTTCAATAAATATAGAACTATTTATAGAACAGTTATAAAAGTAGCTAAGAATAACTACTACGCTAGCAGAATTTCTCTATCTAAAAATATCCAAAAGGAATCTTGGAAGATTGTAAATCTCTTGAGAGTAAAATACAAGTTTATGGGTTTCGAGGCACGGTACTGTCCTAGCTCAGATCGTACTTATCGGAGCGTGGCCAAATTGTATCATTTAATGGTATTAAGTCTGGAAAGCAAGTAATTGAGAGTAGAGTTCCTCAAGGATCAGTTTTGAGCCCGACTCTATTTCTCATTTATATTAACGACCTCGCCAACTTAGATATCAATGGTGAAATTACTATTTTTGCAGATGATACATCGATTCTATGGCACAACAAAAGCTCTTCAGAGCTTAACTACCACATAAGCATAGATATAGAAAAAGTTAAGAATTGGTGTGATTCCAATCTTCTAGCTTTCAATATGAGCAAAACAAATATCATAACATTCAAGGGCGACTTAGATGATGTTTATTTGGACAAGGAACAAATCTCCATTTCTACGGATAATAAATTTCTGAGATTTCTGATTGATAATAAATTAAAGTTTGGTAACCATATTACAAAACTATGCAATCGATTAGCTTCAGGTTGCTTTGCGGTTCGTGTCGTTGCTAATGAGTTGCATTTGGGTATAGCGAAGAACGTATACTACGCACTAATAGAATTTCATCTTCGTTATGGGGGCTTGTGCTCAGTATTCATTTCAAAGAGTATTCTCTCTCCAAAAAAGGGCAATTAGATACCTATGTAGTTCTGATTACCGTGAATCCTGTCGTCCCTTGTTTATGCAACATGGAGTTCTGACATTGGTTTGTATCTACATTTTGGAAATGACTTGCCTCATACACAAGAAATACCAAGCTATAATTACTTCTGAGTCAACCTATAACACTCGCTCCTCTCACTTGATCTCGCTTCCAATTCCCTCCTCAACCTTAACTCGCAACTCTCTAATTTTTGAGGGCAAGAAAATTTTCAATCACCTTCCCCTAACCTTGCGTGTTATCAAAAGCGAATTCAAGTTCAGAAAATCTGTAAAAATGCTCATAGTTGGGAGGGCCTACCATACCCTGGAAGAATACTTTCAGGATTCTTTTTGCTGAGATCTCTATCTTTGGCGGCGGTCATATAACGTATGCCTAATCCTTCATATATTTAGAGGTAGTCCTTGTAATTTCATGTACAAAATGTAAAATTTTTTTCTTTTTGTTTTTCCGGCATGTTACTTTATTCATTTAATTGGCACAGTAGTTTTGTTGTTCAATGTTATTTGGCTTAGTGGTGTAAATCTTGTTGCTTTTGTATATGTAATTATGTCCGCTTATTGTGAGTGTGAATTTATGTGTATTTATGATCTCCTTGCTAACTATATATTTGTGATGTTATCATGGTGACTGTATGCTTTGTCATGAGAATTGTTATTCTTGGACAATAAAGTATATTTTGATTTGATTTGATTGATTTGATTTTCCAACACTTTTGGTTATACCCGAAGTTGGTACCAGCTTTCTTATTCTAAATTAAACACCCTGTAGATTTTCACATACTCAGATCCTGCATAATTCTAATATATGTTTATGTAAATCAAATTAAATTAAAAAATAATGTTAGTTTCCACAATCGTCTCCGGCTGATGACTGGGAAGAAAATCTAGCAAATACGTTTTCCACTCATTCAGAAAAAAATTCGTTAAAATCAACCTTCAGGATGAAAAAACTACTTTACACCTTCCTCACTGGTGTGCGATTAATTAGACATTCACCTGCCGAAACTACATCCTGTGTACATCTGCATAACTCGGCCAACAAGAATATGACAAGAATACCGTACAGTGTAGCCGAAATGAAACTTATAGCGAGATTGTAAAAGGAACATCCTTTTTTACTCTGGGAGATTGAGCGATCTCCACGGTCTACTGGACTCGGAACAATGATGGGTATAGTAATTTCATTTTCAACCGCTTACAACCAACAGGTGAAGTGTTTGAAAAAGGATGTGTTTACTCTTCTTCTATATTTGGGCCGAAAATGGTATTGTAGTAGGCACGTGCCTTGTAACGTCATCTTTTATTCATTTATTTAATCCGGTGACATTGACAAGGATACAACAGTGAACTATAAGTACAATTCATAATAGTAGGCATTGCATTAAAATTAAAACTTCGTTGTTAAGGTTATGATTCTATATAGTGTGTAAAAGCTAAATGGAATAAATCAATTATTTCGGTTACGATACATATTTTAACAAAATCCCGAAACACGCCCAATTTAAATTATAATTTGACATACTTCAACAGAAAAATGCTACCCCTACCTTCGACCCCCGTCGAATGACGGGTACAAACAACCCCCAATTTTTTAAATGAAAAGTATAGGCTTGTGATACATCGTTTTAAAGGTCTCTTCAGTCTCTATTCAAAAATGTTATCGCTTGCAAGTTTTTTGCAACAATTAGTAAAAAATTAATTAAAATCATGCCGAAATTCGATAAAATACACTCAAAACTTATTGCAATATACTCAAAACTTATTTCATGTTGAGGTATTGATAATAGAAACTAAGCAAAAACCATAGCAATGTTCTTTTTAGATGGTACCCTTTAAAAACTGTAAATAATTTCCTTGGCAACGTGAGTTTAAAACGCCTTGTCACCTTGTTTTGTATGTTACAACATTAGTTGTCGGTATTTCAATTTAAGGTTGAAGTTCGTTAACTTCAAGTCTGACAAATGGTTAGATTAACGAAAATGCATAAAATAACAGTTTTACAAATGATTGTTTACGGAGATAAAACCCGAACACAACAGAAAGTAGCTCGCCTATTCCATGTGGAATTTACTAATTTACCGTCCACATCTCAAGGAACTATAAACAAAATAGAGAAGCAGTTTCGCGAGCTTGGTCATGTGGGGCAGATAAAGAAGCAGCTGCCAACGCAATGAGTGATGAACTCCAATTAGATGTGATGCTTGACATTGAGGAAAACCCACATACATCGAGTAGACAGGCATCCACTACATTCAATGTTAGCCATACATCGATAGTAAACATATTGAAAGAAAATAAAATGCATCCCTATAAAATGATACCTACTCAGGAGCTCATGAAGCATGATTTTGATAGAAGAACTTATTTTTGTGAGCAAATGATGGACATGCTGTATAATGATATCATCCAATTAGAAGACGTTATGTTTTCTGATGAGTGTACTTTGTCTCTTAACGGTCATGCAATTCGACAAAATTGGCGCTACTGGTCAACGGAAAATCTTCACTGGATGAGAGAAGAACCCACGTAATACCCTCAAAAGGTTAATGTTTGGGCAAGGATTGTAAAAAACCATATCATTGGTCCCTTTTTCATTGAGAGCAACTTGAATGGCGTTAATTATTTGGCACTACTTCAAAATTATCTCATTCCTAGTTTAGCAAATTTATATCCTGATCTAGGAAACCCTCAAGTTCAGATTTGAATGACTTTATAGAACGAATAACGCTTGTGATTAGGTGGGTCACGCCTGATATGTTGAATAATGTTAGAAGACAGTTTTATTTCCGATTAGGATGTTGCCAAGACGTTCGCGGTGAACATTTTGAACATCATCTTCTTCGTTAACATCCATAGTTCTTTGAAATTATTTTTAATAGGTACCTATCTGTTTAAAAATCTGTTTTTCCGTTAATCAGCTGTCGCCCCCATACGAACGACAACTCTCAGAAGTTGAGAAACTTGTGCGAGCTAAGGACTAACGAGGTCTTACCTTTCAACGTGTGATTCCTATGACGAACAATCGTAAATGAATTTGTGACATCATTTGACAGATTTCATGACTGATTGGTGAAACTATTCCGATGGAAAAAGAACAGGCCCTCATTACGTATAACACAGACATCGATCAATTCGAAGGATTTGTGGAAAACACCAAAAAAAAATACGCTGGCATTTGTTTCCGTTTGTCATTCTGGATCCTTAAATAGAAAGTATTCTAGAACCATCTCCTGTCATCCATCTCCGCGACTGATCATCAATACTTGACCGAATGAGTGACTTAATCGCTTCATCACGTTCGAGATAGATATCGATAAATCAACGGTCGAAATTGTGACGGACGTGACGAATGAATATCGCATGACGCAACGTTCAACGTGAGCAGCATTATCTAATCAGATGGAATTCGACCTCAAAATGACAAATTAATTCGAAACTTCGTACCTTGCCACGGAAACTACGGGTGGCGATACAAATCTTGGTACATCAACATCTAACATCTAATGAGATAATATACAGAGGCGAAGTCGCTCACGCGATGGATTCATTTTGTATGATTTTCAATATTCATTTCTATCAAATCTATCAACAATAGTTATGTATGGAGGGTGGTCCAGTAGTTCCCAGCTAAACAACAGAAGGTCGCCCAGTTTATTCCTCATCGTGGATGTCTATGCGAACATCTTTGAAGGCTGTAGCCGACAGGAGCGCTGTGGTAGCGTAACTCAACAAAACCATACCTGTAATTCGGGCATGCCATGACAGACGTTTCACACCTGCCGCAAAATTTGCGGCAGCTCTGCACCGGGTCTGATAATTAGTCCTGATAGCATCATCTTGGTTAATTGTTACTTCTAAAATACATCGGGCAGTACATTTCTTTATGTTGCTCGAAAATTGAAGCACTTGGTTGTTTTTCAACGTGCAATTCTCACCGGAATTTTAGAGAAGGGGTTTTCTTCGAATTGTCCGACAGGACGTCCTATGCCATGCTTATCCATATGCTGTTGCAAAATGAATTTACTGAGAAAATTCCCCATTTGCTTTATGTTGAAAGGAAAAAGACAACGAGAAACTTCTCCCCACACCAAACCGTTATTTTCAACATCTCGACTAGTGTTTCAATCATCATCCTCTTGCTCTTGAAGATGATCTCTTGGTGAACAAAACACGTGTCGAGGTGTTAAAATAAGGGTTTGGTGTTGGGATTAAAACTCCAGTAGCATTCATTACTACACCAAAGGTTCCAAACAGTGCATCACAAAAACGTGATAATGCTGACAATCTAGAAGTATCCTGACAGAAAAAAAATGTGTGGCGCCCATGGCTTCAACATCGAATGGAACTGAAGTGGAATAATGACGAATGATATGCATATGCAGTACTTCAAATGAAATACTTTAAATGTTCACTTAACCATTACTCTTCATTAAAATAATTACTGTTATGTTCATTTCTGTCAGATAAACTATTCTTTGCAGGCATAACTAACTCTGTTAGGATAATGCAACTTCCAATGACAGTAATAATGAATGAATGATTTAAATGTAACAATCTAAACTGATAAATCTATATCTATATCTCTTGTTGGTCACACTGGATAAGTTAGAAAAATTCGATTTGAAGATCATATGAAGAACGAAAAAAACTGATGAAATCCAAGTTCTTGGATATCATCAGCTCTCTTCAGCCTCCCATCTTCACTTCTTTGCTTTCCAAAGTATTCTTTGATATGGAAAAATTATGCAGTCTAGCTATAATTAAAAGAAATTTACCCGATTCTAAGAGACGAGGATGAAAATTACAGAAAGATTACTTACTTGAGGTACAGAAATTGCCAAGACATAGCTTATAAAAACCACAATAAGTTATGCATGCATATGTAAAAATAACTGAGAAAAGAGTTTAGTATCAGGCTGTAATTGAAAGAAATTTACCCGATTCGAAGAGACGAGGATGAAAATTACAGACCGATTACTTACTTGAGGTATAGAAATTGCCAAGACATAGCTTATGAAAACCACAATAAGTTATGCATGCATATGTAAAAATAACTGAGAAAAGAGTTTAGTATTAGATGGATAAGGAGTTTATAAATTGTCGTGTGGATCATGCCGATTTCATACATAGGTCCAACTGGAAGAATATTTGAAGCACGAATAAGGGAACGTAAGAAACAGTTTCCAGAACGAAAAAACGAATTCAACGTTTGCTACTCAGTATGTTACAGACAAACAAGAGTTCAATGTATTCAAAACTTTTCATTTCCAAAAAAAGTTTGAAAATTTACCTTTTGGAAATTGTGGAAATGAATAAATTCAACACAATCCCAATATCTCATTGCCGATTAAGTTGATTTCAATTTGTTCTTAACATATGATCATACTTGGGTCTATTCTAAAATAATTACAAGGTGATAATTATCAATATATATGTAGGGTTGTCGTTTGCTACGATGAAATTATTACATGATTCTATGTATGATAAATTTCTGAATTTGTATATTCAGTTTATATCGAGTGATCCAACGAAAAGTATGCACCTTGCTTTTCTCCTTTTTTTGTAACTGAACGCCGCAAAAATGCTCGGACAGGTCAATTCTGCTTTTGAGGGGGACACATTTTAGATGTATTTTTCTACCTGTGCCTTCAACCCCCTAGCGAGGGTGAGTAACAACCCTAAAATTTTAAATGGAAAGTGGGGTCGAGTGATATATCATTTGAAAGGGGACAACATTCTCTTTCCAATGATACCTAATTTGTTGTATTTACTTGAATAGTTATAAAAAACATTTACTCGATATTTTTGGTGTTGATGAAAATGCGGAAAAAATGGCATTTTTATCACTACTACATTCCTCAATTCCTCTCGTGCGTTTTTTGGTTCAAATAACAACAGCAGATAAGTGTATAAAAAGAATTTAGGCAAACGAGAGTGGTCCAACGAAAAGTATGCACCTTGCTTTTCTCCTTTTTTTTGTTACTAAATGCCGCAAAAATGCTCGGACAGGTCAATTTGGCTTTTGAGGGAGACACATTTTAGATGTATTTTTCTACCTGTGCATTCAACCCCCTAGCGAGGGTGAATAACAACCCTAAAATTTTAAATGGAAAGTGGAGTCGAGTGAAAAACTGACCTGTCCGAGCATTTTTGCGTTAAGTTACAAAAAAAAAGGAGAAAAGCAAGGTGCATAGTTTTCGTTAGACCACTCTGTATATCCTGACAGACGTACAGAGTTTTGAGTCAATTATTGATTGGTGATTATCATTACCTCTACAATGTGAGTTTTTCCGACAAATCTCATTTTTATTCAAATAAACATGTGTACAGGCACACCTGCAGATACTGGAGTGACATTAACCCCCATTGGTACAGGTAAATTCATTCACAAACTCCCCACAAATTGAATGTTTGGGCTGGTATTCTGGGAGACCATTTTATAGGTCCATATTTTATTGATGCTAACCTCAACGGACAAACGCATCTCGAACTTCTTAATACAACTGTGAACCCCAGAATCACTCAGTTACTTGAAGACGATGATTCTCTACTTGGAGGTCAGCTTATCTTTCAACAAGATGGAGCTCTTCCACATTTTGTTGCACCTGTACGTCAATTTTTAGATGACAATTTCACTGGGAGATGGATTGGACCAAGAGGACCAACAGAATGGCCGGCTAGATCTCCTGGTTTATCACCATTAGACTTCTTTTTATAAGGTCATTTGAAATCCAAAGTTTATATTACACAGCCAAATTCTCTTGATGATCTACGCAGGAGAATTGTTATAGAGTGTCGTGCAGTGACTCTAGCAATGTTGAGAAATATGCAAAGACATTTCAAAAGTCATTTATACTTCTGTATGGAACTGAATGGTTCACATTTTGAACCTTTCATATGATGATTATATTTTAGGTGATGAAAAATCAAAATATCTTAATGAAACTTAGGTTTCATTAAAACTTTAACAACACTCAAGTAATTGATCCTGAATTTCAGTGGACCGATGTATTTGGAATTGAATTCCCTTCAAAACAATGTATACCAAGTATAGTAGTCCCATAAAATTCTGAAGTAGGGGGTTGACAACACGAATAAAAATTGACGGATTTGAGCAATTTTCAATTTGTTTCACGAGTTCGCAAAATAGGGTGATAACAAGTTTTAACTGGGACACATTGTATGTGCTTACATAATGTGGTTCATCAGAAAAGTGATAATTTTACTCCAAACAACATTTTGTAATGTGAGATAATTCTAACGAGAATTTCAAAAAGTTAAAGGATGTCTTGAGATCTACTGTCTTTTCAATTATAAGTGGTGTTTCGATCAAGTGCACAATATCCTTGAAAGAACTCTATATTTTTGTTCAAGGAGTAGTCAATATGACGCAGTCCGGACCTGATTCTAAATTAACATTAATGGACCAAACGTGTTTACTAAATTAATTCAATAAACTACAATAGAAACTAACCTTCATATTACATTTGTTTTTTCGCTGGGTATTCATAGATATTATGCTTCAAACCACAACAAATTTATGCCCATAACTATAATTTATGGTCATGAAATTGCTGAGAACCGATATCAACTGTGTGTGCATTAGTATTGAAGTTTTTATAGTATTCAATTATCATGATAAAATCATCAACGGTAGTTCAAGAAGTTGATTGAATGGTATGTCAGCAACACCTACAAAGTTATCGTTGTTGACAGGAGAAATTACGTATATAGTTTTGCTTCCAGTCATTCAGTTGTCTTTATTTGGTGGTAATACCCTACTAATAATATATCAAGCTGTAGACAATGTTGTCACTAACATAACAAATGAAACAGATTATTTTAGAGATTGATGTAATAAAAAAATCGTTGCATTTTACATCAATACAAAATAAAAAAGTACGTCGACCGGACATCTAGCCACTCCCTGTAACAGTCACTCCAATGCTAATATCAACACAAGTAGAATCACTTCCATAAATATAGATGATTTACTTGTCACATAGTTAGATATGTCATCATCGCATAGCCTACTTTTATCAGGTATTTAACGCAAGATAAACCTGTCGAACTGAAACTATGATTTATCACTTTTTTCAGCGAAGTCATTTCAAAGATATATTGGGTTTTCCAAGATATTTGGAGTAGTGTTCAAAAATGTTAATGATTTGTGCCGTGTGAAACTTGCCTGAGTCAGTCATAGTTGATTTCTTCGCAACAGCAAACTTAATGATTACTGAATCTTTTATTCATGACAATGTCATGGATATACGTGTGGGAAAAAATTAATTTTCGGAAAAAAATACATGAAGAGGTTTTTTCACCTGCTCTATATCTTCTACAAAACTGAGAACAAAATATCAAGGAATTTGAAATATGCCAAATTACTCCTGGTAATAGATCTTCTCTTGATTTTTTTAAAATCTCGATATAGTGTGATCCATGTCATGGGAGGGGTCTTATCACCTCTTCTCTGGAACAAAGTTCTGGATACCCTTATTAATCACCTCAACAAAAATAGATTCTACCAGCGTGGTCCAAACAGAGTTGTTATGAAGTTATTTCAGATGCTCTGCCGGTATTGATGTCAAAAACTTCCTATTGCGACAGTATTTATGGACCTGCTTTGAAACAATCGGATGCTCTCCGACTACAGCGTATTCAGAATAGCTGTCTACGTCTCTCGTTTGGTATTCGGAAATATGACCATATATCCTCAGCAATGCAAGAATCAGGATGGCTAAATGTTGAGAAACTTAGAACTCTACACCTTATTACCAACACACATAAAGTTTTGATAACTCGACAACCTGATTACTTACTGAAGAAGCTTAAAATATTCTCTACGATTAACAGCTTTACTACAAGGAACAGTTCAGTTCTAGTCATCCCCAAACACAAATCTTCCATCTTCACCCGCTGCTTCTCGACTTGTGTTCATATTATTCATCTATAGTTTCTCCCAGGTTGAGTTGAAAAACAGCCTTGGCTGATACTCCGCCTATTCACCATATACTGGAAGTTTATTTTTCTTTGGTTTTGTTATTGTTCCTGTATTCTGTTTTATTTTATTTTTGTCTATTCCATTTGTATTTTTATGGTGAATAAAGACGTATTATTATTATCACTATTATAACTTGCCACAAAGGCCACAAAAGAAATAACCAAGAAAGGAATTTCTGGCATAAACATAACAATCTGCACTGACAGCAGACAAGCCCTATTAGCGTTGAACAGACAACTTATAACCTCAGGGCTAGTTCTAGAGTGTCACCAAGATTTAACCAAAGCCTCGGTAGATAATAACATTATTCGGAGGTGGGTTAAAGGGCACAACAGAAGTGAAGGTAATCGCATTGCCGACTCTTTAGCCAAGGAAGCGGCTGGACAAAGAATTTTAGGACCCAGTGGCAC
>NW_019294372.1:0-25369 GCF_000500325.1 Leptinotarsa decemlineata
AGACAACTTTTAGGGTGTCAATATACAAGTATTTACAGACTTACAGCTGGGTATCTCGAATTCCGAGGTGAACTTACTATAATGACTGGACTAAGCCTTACACTACTAAGACTAAGACTTACAGCTGGGTATCTCGAATTCCGAGATTCTTACCTAATTTAAGCTTAAATGACTGGATTAGCTGGCGTGCACTTTATTTGATTATTTTCAAAGGGAAATGCGAAAGGAGCTCGAAGAATTCAGCAGGACGGATTCCTTAACAATGTATATCCGTGTTAATAATCACACTTTGAAAGGTGAGACCTCGTTAGTCCTTACCTCGCAAAAGTTTCTCAACTTCTGAGAGTTGTCGTTCGTATGGGAGAGACAGCTGATTAATGGAAAAACAAATTTTGAACAGATTTTTTTTGGCTGGGTCGGTCGTGCAGCACCTCAAAATTGGCCAGCTCGCGTCTTCTTATGAACCCTCTGTATTTATATTTATGAAGTCATGTGGAGAGTTTCGTTTATAAAACTGTACCAGATGTGGATGACTTGAGAAATCGAATAATTGACAGTTGCAATGGCACATATACTTACAGACTTACATTACAGACATACATCAGTAATTTATGAAGCACTAGACAATTCAAAGCCAGCAAGGCCTCTCCAAAGCGTTTGACACCGTCTGTCATAAAAGGCTGCTATAAAAATTAGAGAATATTGGTATGCACGGCAAGACGTACGATCACATGGGATCGTATCGCTCTGATAGAAAACAAATGGTAAATATCGATGGTATACTGAGTAATCAAGCAAAAGTTACGTATGGGGTCCCGCAGGGAACATTTTTGGGCCCTGTTTTATTCATTTATTCACCATATACATCAATAGCTTGTTATTTTTTCAATCAGCAGGTGAAATTTTGAGTTTTGCTGATGATACAGCTGTACTGTATAAGTCAAACATGTGGGAACAAGCAAAATAAAAGCCGAAGTTGATTTCAACACAATCGTCAGGTGGTTTGAGCACAACAAATCAGCATTAAATGGAGTCAAAACCAAATACTTGTCATTTACCTCCTACACTAATAACCTTTCAAACATGGGCCCTTCAAAAATAAATGAAGAAATTTCAATACCGGAGGCCACTACAATCAAATATTTGGGACTAGTTCTAGATCGACATATGAAACGGGATCTACATAAATATTACATTCAACCAGAAAATTACGCGGATTTCTATCAGGTTTCAAATTAATGAAAAAACATTATCGAAATCCCCCAGTTAAAAACAATTTACTATGGACTAGTACAATCACAACTTAATTATGGAATTATAGCATGAGACGTGTGAACGATAAACACTGTCTGAACATAATACAAAAACATATCTTGAAAATTATATATGGTATATGTGGTATATTTTCGGAGGCTAAAATTTTGTATGTAGGTTCGTTTTTTTGTTGTAGATGTGCAATAAGAAAGGATTTTTAAATATTTCAACGGAAGCGCCAGCGCGTTCATAATAGTATATTATGCAACGATCATGTAATGATGGTTATTAAGACACGAGCATTAACCGGGATACGAAACGAGCCGAAGTCGAGTTTCGTATGGTATATGCGAGTGTATTAATAACCATTACATGAGAGTTGCATACGCTATTTTTTCTAAACCCGATAAATAATGAAAAACTATAAATATTATATTTGTATTGAACACATTTACAGTAATTAACTCATATTTTTTTAAAAAAACACAAACTTAATGGTATTATCATGGATATATGAAAACTATAAAGATTCTAATTATATTTATATTGAATATAACAACTGTAATTAATCTGATCTTTTAAAAATATTGGAGTCGATGGTATTCCTTCTATATCGCTGTTTTCAGACATTTTGATAATATAGGTAGGTAATATGAAAACTGATTTTGACAAATAAAGCAATTAGTTACTTAGGTTAGAATCTAGGACAAACAAAGGAACAGGATTCTTGATTGAAACATTATGGGTTTCTATTGGTTGATAATCTGTATCGTTATGGAAAATCTGTTTCATAATGGATATCATTATGAAACGGATTATGGTCATATAAGTGTATTGTTAGAGTACGGGTGTAGAAAAAATAAAATTACCTTTTCATCACTGTTTCTCCATGCTCTTAACCCTGCGTCCGACATGTGGACTTTTGATACATTTGTAGATACGTGGGGTGTGTGAGACCCCAATATGATTTTTCTGTTGAAATTACCATTTTTTTAATTTCAACATAGTTGTTAAGTATGAGAATTATATACTGTGATATCTCCTTTTGCAATTAAATAATTTTCGATTTATCAAAACGAGCAATGAATCGTTGTATTCCGTCTTTACCAAAACAATAGGTTCTTTTAATGGAAAAATAATATAGATTTACTCGAAGAAGTCTTTTGCACATGAAACGACTAAATACATATAAAATTGCTGGTTCAAACATCATGAAATAGATATTAAAAAAAATATTGAAAATCATAAAAAGTTACAAGTCATCAACATTTGCCATTTCTAGGCAAGATTTGCAGTTCATTTCCGCATGTTCCAAACATATGAATTTATTGCATTCATTACAAATATATTTTATATTTCGATCACGGGCACGATGGCAATCTTGAGACCTTCCCTGACCATTTTGTTCAAGTCTGGATAGTTACTAACGATGCTAACATTATCGCTCGTTTCATCACCATCAGATTCGTCAATTTCATCATCACTTCCTATTTCATCCCATAAGGACTGAAGACGGGCCATTTCTCCCTCATAATCACCTATTTTTATCGAATAATCTGAAAAACTACTCGATTTAGTTTTCTTTGAATGCGCCTAATTTTGGAACGTATAGAGACACGTGTGGTTTATTGCACCCCAGTCGCTTTAGAACAAGTCTAATTCAAACATACGTCAAACGAAAACTGATTTGAGATGTGAATATGAGAGTGGAGACTATATGCGGAAGCTACTAAATATATCCGAAGCTGGGGTGCCAATTTCGAAAAGTTATATGGAATTTTCTATGGCTGGGGTATGTCACACCCCACGTGTCGGACGCAGGGTTGAATTTCCGCTTGGTGAATTTATATATAGTATCAGCATTGCACCCGAGCGGAGCCCGGGCGACTCGCTAGTATTAAATATCAATACTATAGAAAATACAACTAGAGATTTTGTTAAACAATCCTTTGAAAAAGTAACTGAGTATGATTAAATAGGAACATAAAAGTTTTCTATGAAATATCTTGAGCAATGTAATTGATTCTTCATACATATTCCAGTAGATATACTTCTCTTCTTACGTTTCAGTCAAAATGTTTTTTATCGTAACAATACTACTCTTACACAGAATGTTTCTAATATCAGAGAAACTTTCCTGGTAACACAATGGGGAATGTTCCTCAATTTGGGTTATTACAGCAAATGCAAGTTTGAACAAAATGAAGTTGAGTTTTATTCATGACTTTTTCAGATTGACTTCGAAAAATATTCAAATTGATGTGTCAAATGTTGGGTTTTAATTTTTAAAGGGATTTGTTTCTGATTCACATATTGGCAACAGCGCCTATATCAAGTTGAAATAATTTATACGTCCTAGATATTCCACCTTAAAAAAGGAAAATTATCTTTATAAATCAACAATTAAGGCAAAATGTAAATTATAGTTCAATACCACCTCCACAAGCCACATAAACAGCAGTTGTTTTGTTATTTATTTATATAGAGGAAGGTAGATTAGGTGCACAAAATGTCATGTCACAGAATGTCTCGGAGCTCGGAACATAAGTAAACAGAACAGCACGCCTCTGAAATATGTCATCTTTGTTTGTCTCATACAGGTAACAGATTCATTGTCCTTTATTAGCTATAACCGGTGTTGCCAAATGGTGAAATAGAAACGAATCCCTTTAAATGTTGAATGCAGGATTTCATTCCTCTTTTTTAAGTATTTGAATAATTTTTTAAAGAAAAAGGTTGAAATGATGAGTTTAAAATGCGCTGTTTTAGAGCTCTTTTATGAAAACTACTTGATTTTCGTCAGGAGGAACATTCCCCAATTTGGATTTTTCAATATCAATCTTGTTGGATTCAGAAATTAAGTTTATATGATGTTCTGAAATGAGATTTCTCTGAATCAATATCATTGAAATCAATTTGAAACAAATATTATTATGAAGATGAATCCAAAAACAAGCACTTTTCCCATACATCTGATCAAAAACAGGAGATAAAGACGCCAACTTATTTGGTGAAACGCTCGTCGAAAAGAGTATTGCAGTTCTGGTTTTATGGAGAAGTGCTCGTTTTTGGATTCATTTCACACCAGAGGTTTTAGTTTTACCGTTTATTTGTAGTACATTCTTGATTTATTATTTTAGGCATTTATTTAAGTTCTGGTTTTATGGAGAAGTGCTCGTTTTTGGATTCATTTCACACCAGAGGTTTTAGTTTTATGGCTTGGATGTAGTACATTCTTGATTTATTATTTTAGGCATTTATTTTTTATTTGTATTTGTTGCAATAATAGTTGTGCGAGTATTTACATAAATAACTTGTTATTATTGCATTCGGTGTGTTAGGAAGGATAACAATCATCATACAATAATCTATTGTAGAGTTATTCATGTAATTATTTGTATAAAGGTATTGCTGTCAGTATAAATTTTGTTATCCACAGATTCACATTTTGTATGTGAAAGGCTTTTCTTTTCGCGGGGCTTTTATTCATAGTAATTAATGATTGAATGAAATTTAAATATTTTGATTATATCTTTACACAGGGAACTCGCAGGTGTATTGAGGGCCATATGTTTTTCCTTTGAAATGTAAGTGAGCTCAAAGAAATAAAGGAAATAACATTTGTCGATGATCTGTCATAAACTCCCATTGAGCATAATTGAAACTTATCATTAACTAACGAGGAACTCCTTAATGCAAGTATATTTCCAGTTTTGAAAACATAGCTTAATTGAATTTGAGAAACTTGTGATGGATAATCAATACCAAATACCAAAATATTCGTCTGGATCCTCAAGAACATAAATATGGGGAAAATTTTTCGTACAATCTGGTTAATTGTTCGTTTTATGATAATTTACAAACTCAATCCGTTCTTTATGTTTTTTCTACTAAGACTCAAGAAACTCTATCATAATACATTCATATACAAAGTCAGTCGTATACCATCGTATTTCGTGTCGATGAAACTATCATTAATGCCAGCTCTTGGGATATTGCACTTACGATAAACCTTCGCTGAAATAGGCAGTATATTAAATCTATTCGTATCGATTGTATCAAATTATATATAACCGATATGATGACAGTTGATATTACCATAATTGATATGAACGATAACTTTAGTACAATTGTAGTAAAATTGTGAATTGAGCTTTCGAAGCTCGCCCTCTCTCATAGCTTTAACTTATACAAATGCGTACTTGCTAATATCTTTCAACAAAATTACAAATGATTTTATTTCAATTTCATCTCCTGAGTGGTCAAAAATAGTATAACAGGAACGATTTGCTGAAAAGATCCGAGAAAGTGTGAATTTTTTTCATGAGTTAACTGTGCAATTTGATCAGTAGCGTTCCCATTGTTCAGAATTAGAAATGAGTCTTTATTACTCTTCACTTAGATTTATACATGGTGTCGTGTTTGCGGTCAAGACGAGAGAGAGAGAGAGATAGTTAAAATCCCTAAAACAAGCATTACCAATTTAAAATTAAAGAGAGGCAAATATAAATAAAAAAATCTGGCAGCAAATAAATGTAATAACAAATAAAAAAACTCACTCTAGTAACAGTACCCAATATGATATCATTGATGAAAAGGGAGACAAAATTTTAGATGACCTAAACAAAGCTGATTATTTCAATAAATGTTTCACTAATATTGGCCTGAACATGGCAAATGAGATCTATAAAACAACAACTCCTATCCCCGAACAACAAATTAATATTCAAGAGTCCCTATTTCCCCATCCAGTAAAACACAATGAACTAATAAATCTGATTTCTAGTTTAAAAAATAATACATCTGCTGGCCCTGAAAGAGGGCCTGTTTATTAAATAAAAAAAGGCAAAAAAAACTTCCTGAATTCCTAAGGCAAAAAATCAAACAAAGGTCCGGAAAAGAAAAGAAAAAAAATTCAAAAAAACCAACAAAAAGCCTAATTTCAAAAAACGAAAACAAAAAACTATAAACCTATATCAGTGATAAAAAACTTTGCAAAACTTTTTGAAGAGTGCATAAAAAAGAGACCAAATTCTATCACCTTACCAATATGGATTTAGAGAAAATAGGTCAACCGAAAACGCCGTTTTTCACCTAGTAAATAAAATACAGAACAACGCGAATGAAGAGAAAAAAATATCTAGGGGTGTTTTTAGATTTGGCCAAAGCACTCGACACGGTCAGTCATGATATTTTGTTACAGAGGTTAGGAAATGTGGGAGTGAGAGGAGATGGTATTTTTCTCAGTCCAAGAGAAAATGAAAGTCCAAGGTTTCAAAAATAAAGTATAATTAGTCAAACAACGACTCTATGGACAAAACAATAAAAATAACAACGTGTGAAATCTTACATAAAAAAATGTTAACTTCTATAAAGTAAAAGAGAATAGAACAAAGGAAATGCCGTTAATTATACCATGCTATTTACTATTAATTTAACCTACAAACGCACCAACTCGGTAGGTACAAAATACTTTTAGTTTTACTTTTACTTTAAGGAGAGTGGTATATAACTTTAAATTTACGCCCTTTTTTGTAATTGTAATATGAACTCTAGCTAAACAACCTGCACTAGGAACCCAACAATATATAACCTCTTTGCAAATAGGAAGTGAACTCAGACAATATAATATGTGAACTCTCTCTCAGTATCACTACCGATTTTCCTTGAATTTTGCACCACGCGCTTAGACAAAATAACTTCTCTATCAAGGCCATCTTTCTCAGCCTCGAAGGCTGAGGGATGAGACCTCACGTCAGCAACGCTAGCCACAAAAATATCATCTCAGCGTTTTTAAACTTCCCAAGCGTATGATCATCGGTAGGATGTAATATATTCATTTGTTTAGTCTAGCCCAACTTGGAAATGACCACAACAACGCTTCAAGGTTCGACAGTCATAAAGTAGTTCAAACGCTTTTTCATCTGGGAAAATATCGACACCGAAGAACCGAGTGATCGACTTTGTTCTCAATGAATAAAATAATATTTTACATTAACCATCGCAATGGCAGTTATTACAATACTTATTGAATTTCATCGAAATGAGCGCTAATTGAATCAGTACACTTTGCCAACGTAACACAACTCGATCAATTCCATCAGCATGAACATTGGGTGCCCGGGATTCGATGAAGTCGATGAAAACAGTTTCTGCCTGGTCCAGATTGGCTAGGGTTCTGTCTGTATCTGTAGAGTAGGAAGGGGGAGTGTAGGCCCTCAGCACTTAGGCCAAATGTGACCCATTTTACAATCTCCTGAGGAGTTGTCCTCCTAGGTCACCGTCCGTCCTGTCCTTTCCAAGAAGGTAGACAGGTCACTGGGAGACATCTCCTTTATATCAGCAGGTGTAGGCCAAGACTCGCCGAACACACACTCTCTTATTGACGATAACTCCGGACACTCGCATAATACATGCCTGACAGTGGACACATACTGCATAGAGGTGTGTCCACTATCCCTATGTTATGGAGGTGTTTCCTTAGTTGACAGTGGCCAGTCAGAAATCCTACTGTTGAGCGTATATTTTTCCTGGTCATCGCCAGATATTTCTACGGTGCCAGCTTCTCAGGGTCGCCCAGGGTAATCTTGACATTCATCCCATCTCTTTAGGGATTGAGCATGTGTGTGACGTTTGGCTAGTTGCGCTAGTTCATCAGGTCGTAAGTGTCACTGGGTCTAAACATTTTTAGTCCAGCCGCTTCATAGGCTAAAGAGTCGACAATGCGATTACCTGGCGGGGGTTCTATCGATGATAAAGTTATTGAAGTAATTGAAACGATGATAGTCGATTGACGAGAGGTCTGGGGAGTATGGTGAGTAAGGCAGAACTTCGATGTTAAATTGTTTAATTTTCGAACGGTGATTTTTGAAACGTGCGGGTATGCGTTGTCGTACAGCAGGATCGGATCTCGTCTCTTGACCAGTGTCGACTGCTGCTGACGCAATTTCCGGTATATTTCGTCGATTTTCTGACAANGTGGCTCTTAAATTGAAATCAATATATATACATTCAATATGATATATTAATTGTGATTGACTTGCTATGAACCATATCATGTATGAGTTACATAGTTAAATAAATATCTATCTATCTATCTATCTATGGACTTGTTGGATTCTAGTGAACTTATTTTCATTTATGTATACGTATACACACATTTCTGAAATTAAAATACTCTTCATTGTTACAATTTTTGATGCTTTAAAAATCGGTCTACAGGATGCTTTGCTTGAGGTATTGCAAATAATTTTCAAAATGCGTTTTTGTACAATAAATACGTCTGGTGCTCGAGTGGACACACCACAGAAACAAATGCCATATCGTAATCGGGAGGCTACTTGTGCATGATATAATACGATTAATTGTTCACGTAACAAAATGTTCTTAAGATTTCGGAAAATAAAACATAATGAGTTCAATTTTGAGATCAAGTTGATGCAATATTGTTTCCAGTTTAAACCAGAGTCTATATTAATTCCAAGAAATTTAACTGATAAATATAGGACTCTGCTATGATAACTCTGCTGTGATGATTTGGTCCAGTTCCAGAAAGTTTTAGTAAATCAAAACGATCGTTGACCACTATATATCCTTTTTTTGGTGGGTTTTCCGCATTGGAAAATGCCTTGGACGCTCATAGATGTCCAACTACTATTCTGAGCGACTTTTGTTGTCAAAGCGGATCCATTGTTCATAAGACATGACGACCCGATCCGAAAAAAGGTCGTTTTGGTGGCGCAAATTCAAAGAAGAACAGCTTTCGAAACGTGACAACTTCTGTCGATTATTTGAAACGTAGGGCATTTACTTTACGAGCTTTTTGACCTTTTCGATACGATTTATACCATTAAAAATATCATGAGAGCTGATACCTAGTTCTTCCGCCATTCCACACACCATTTGTGGTGGGTCAGTCTCTACCAGGGTCCTCAAATTTTCGTCCTGGATCACTGTAGGACGACCACTTTGGGGCTCATCTTCGAGGTGGAAATCTACGGAACAAAATTTCGCAAACCAACATCGAACAGTGCGTTCATTATTATTATCATTGCCAAATTTTTCAGACTGTTTCGGCAGCGCTTCGATTCAATTAGAGTTTGTAGAGAAAACATACCCGAATATCGTTCAACGACATTATATAGTAATGAGCTGGAAAGACGAAAAAAAAAATTGTAGACAAATGAACACGATCAATGTATAGAGTACGAAATTCTCTATTGATTAGTATACAACACGATACGGTTGAATGAATATTCATTGAGATATGGAGAAACAAAAATCCATGACATTAAAACGAACAAAGTTTATGAAACAACCTAATATTTATACACACATCTTGAACTACATGATATTGAGGTATTGCTTTTAGAATATGAAGACATATAATCGAATATTTTATATTGTTTAGTAGATAAATATCCACTCAATAACCAAAGTTTATGAAACAACCTAATATTCATACACACATCTTGAACTACATGATATTGAGGTATTGCTTTTAGAATATGAAGACATATAATCGAACATTTTATACAGTGCTTTTCAGATAAAAGTATCCACCTTCAATAACTTTTGTAATACTGGTATTTAGAAAAAATCCAAAAACACGTCAATTTATGTTGGAAGGGGCAAGCATTATGGCTTATTTAAACTTACTGGAAAAGCCACCCCCTCACCCCTAGCATCATCCNGAAAGTAAAAAATAAGTAAAATTTGTGCTATTAAAAGAAAAATTGTTTATCTCATAAACTAACCACTTTAACCTACAAGTATTATACATTTTTGAAATCAGCTCAAAGAGGAGTATCCAAATTTTACATAAAAATATGAGAAGTAATTAAAAAAAAAGGATGATGCTAGGGGTGACGGGGTGGCTTTTCCAGTAAGTTTAAATAAGCCATAATGCTTGCCCCTTCCAACTTAAATTGACGTGTTTTTGTATTTTTCCTAAATACCAGTATTACAAAAGTTATTAAAGGTGGATACTTTTATCTGAAAAGCAATGTATTGTTTAGTAGATAAATATCCACTCAATAACCAAATGAAATGAAAAATTTTCCTCATTTGAATTCGTTTTTATCTATATTCTAATCCGAATAAGTTATTGATATATATATGTTGAGGATTGGCACTAGAATTTTGTAATTTTTGTAAATCGCTCTAATTCATTTCGATTCACTCTCACGTTACCATATATCAACCCCGTAACCAAAATTTGTTTCACCAACCAACAAAATCTCTAGCTGTAAATCTCTAGACTACTAACTGACAAGGGAGATAACATTCATTATAATTCATAACATTTTCATCTGTTTCTATCACGAACGCAGTTGCAAACGTTTGTTATCAGTTTCAAAGATCTGACGTCAGACCTTTACTGCATAAATAATAACATTCCTGGCCGAGGACCAGAAAGTTCAGTTCAAATTAGATAATGTATAACGAGTGTTACATTGTGGTTCTTGGTTTATACTTTTACAATCCCTTTTTGTTTGATTCCCTCTTTCAAAAAATGCTCCCGAAAGTTGGTATCATGCAGGAGGTTTTCTAACCACGATACATAACTACAAAAATAGAGTAACTCGTTGGATTGTTTTGAGAGAATAGTTCCTGCGAACGTATGTTTGGAGTTTCTGAGATACAGGACGTTTAGGTTAGAAAAATATTGTTTTCCTAAAATATATATAATAAATAGCATCAAACCGATTTGATGGAAATTTGGTATCGTTATTTGAAGAAAAGAAGCGCTCGTTTAACCATAACTAGTTTGAGATTATTAGGGCCAGTAGCGTCTCAGTGGGCAGCCAATGATATTGAATAAAGTACACACCGGCCTTGTTTTTGTAGTTTTTCGAGTTTTTTAAAGAAATCAAAAATATACCTTTCTGATTCATTGTGTTTCCTCTATATCTAGCTTTGTTCCCGAAAAAAAAACAAGCAATTCTATTGTGTACCAGGAACATGGAAAACATTGATTCATTATTAACGAAAAAAAATTTCGCCCATTTGTCTCATACCAGCTAAATACTTTTTCACTTCTTTCATTTCGAGCTAGTAATCAAATTTCACTAAATCAGTTGAGGAGAGTCTTGGAAGGTAACTGAGTTGAAATCTGTAACGCCACTGGTTTCAAATGATTCATTATTGAAAAATCAGCATTCATTTTGTTCTCATAACAAATTATTCTCAATTCCAATCAATTACTCACTTACCTGATTTAGCCAAGAGATAGTGATAGTTGTGTTGTCATTTCAGTAAAACACTGAAAAGGCTTAGATAAAATTATATGTAACATAAAATCGAATGGTAAAGGTTGTGATGATATAAACATTAAATTAATTAAAATATGTTGTCCCCATATTGTGCAATATATCACCCATATAGTGAATTTTTGTTTAACCCATAGTGTATTTCCAGCGATGTGGGGGAGAGCAATGGTGAGAGTATTGCCCAAAAAACTACTCCAACCGAATATAAGGATCTGCGTGCAATTAGTTTCTTACTCACTTTATCAAAAATTTTTGAACGAGCAGTTGAAGAGCAGCTGAGAAATCATCTCTCTCGGTTTTCTCTACTTCCGGAAGTACAATCTGGGTTTCGCAAAGGTCATAGCTGCGCCACTGCTCTGCTGCACATCGTGGACGACATTAATAGGGCTACAGATGAGGGTCTTTGTTCTGTACTTGTGCTTCTTGATTTTAGTCGAGCTTTTGACACTCTAAACTATGATCTACTTCTCGCCATTTTAAACTATATGGGATTATCGGGTAGTGCTATCAGACTTCTTGAATGTTACATCAAAAACAGGAAACAAAAAGTGTGCCATGGTGGAATCTATTCAAAGTATCTAAAACTCAAGTCAGGTGTGCCACAGGGTTCAATATTGGGTCCACTATTGTTTACAATTTATTTATCAAACATGTTGCGTAGTCTAGAACACTGTAAATTTCACCTTTAAGCTGATGACACTCAACTCTATCACAGCTTTCTTCCTCAAGATGTAGAAAACGCATGTACGCTTATCAACAATGATCTCGAGTCATTTGTTGAGTTGGCAAGAGAGCACTGTCTACTACTAAATGCCACTAAATCGAATATCATCCTTTTCGGATCAAAAAAGAATCGCCAGAAAACAAGTGAATCTCTAACAATCACGATTGATAATGATCCTTTACAACTCACAAATGAATGCAAAAATCTTGGAGTTATAATCGACTCTGACTTGCGGTTTGAGAAACATATGAACAAACAAGTACAACTGGCATATTCTTCGTTGAAACTTGTTTATGGACACAGACACATACTCACGAAGCAGACGAAAATAACTCTCTGTGATGCTCTGGTTTTATCGCGCTTCAACTACTCGGATACTTCATATGGGCCATGTTTAATCAAACATTATGCTCAGAAAATACAGAAAGTACAAAACTCGTGTCTACGGTTCATTCACGGAATTAGGAAATATCAAAGAATATCCCATTAGTTACGGAATACGGGGTGGATCACAATGGAAAATAGACGGATATTGAATGCTGCTAATTTCTATAACTAAATTATACAAACCAAAACGCCGCCTTATCTGTACAGAAAAATCACTTTTCGTACTGATGTTCACAATCTGAACATCAGATTTAACAGTACTCTTACCCCACGTAGTTTTAAACCTGAATTTTTCAAGCGATCTTTCAGCTATAATATTTGCCAAGTGATCAACCTGTACAAAAGAAATAAAAAATTCAGAACTTTCTGTTTCACGGAAAAGATTCAAACTACTTCTGTTCGAAAGCCAACTGCCCAACCCTAAGCAGTTTTCATCATTATGAGACCAGAATAAGTCTTAGTAATGGACGTCCTCTCCAGCATCTAAATAGATATTGGAACAATCCCATTTTTTTTAAATTTTATGTATTACTTTTTTTTTTGTTTCAGCTTAGGTAGAATCTTTTTGATGTTGAGTGGAAGAAAAACTCAGTACTTGTACTAACTAAGTTGAACTTCGCCTTTTGTTATGTCAGCAACTAGCTCTCTAATTTATTTAAATATTTGTATGTAACTACAGCTGGGTAACAATAAAGACGACTATTATTATTATTATTATTGAGGAGTCTAAAAGTATATTATGATTGTCAATATGACCCAAAATTTGTAGTTTTAGTAGATATTGGTTTTCACCAATATTTCCTGACTTCGAAATAAATTTAAACCAATAAACAACCAGACCGTTATAATTACAAAAAGCTTCATGACACCCAAAACAATCCAATTTAAACGCCAAAAGTTCAAGTAATCGCTTCTACAGGTGTTATCGATCCAGTTTTCGTTTCTCTTTCCCTACCACCTCTGCATAATGGTGGAATATTCTGAAATTCAATATGGCCTTTCGGAATTAGATGGGAAATAATGCCTCTATTGAAACTTTTTGCAAAGAAGAATGAGTTGGAAACTTCCGAAAAGGCGCCCGATCTATTCAGATTTTATTAGGGTTCGCTCAAATGGTCTTTGCTAATCTGAAGTCTCTAGTGCTGGGGCTATTTAAGTAATGAAGTGACCGATAAAAGTGTAATTTTCCACCGTGAAGACTGAGTTAATAGTTCCGGATTCTATTGTGTCTATTATCAACTGGGGGTGATTTGCGTAATTCGCAATAGAAATAAGTTATTAACTATCTAAAGAGGCTTGATGCCTCGCGAGAGTTTTGTTTATATCTGTAGCGGAAATAATAATTTAAGAAGAGGATATAATTTGAAGGAAATTTTTAATGAGTTTGTTACTCCCGACAAAATCATTCGGATGTACACTTTTGGTATAATCTCGGTATAATCTCGAAGTAATATCCATGATAATAATTATTGAATTTTGACGCCAAAAGGCGTTTTGCTACACGGTAGCTTCATCAGTTACTGGTTCGTTGAACTCTTCTACAATATATTTTATACAACAGAAAGTGATAACAAAACTTATAAGATAATTGATCGAATCTGGCAAAACAGTTAGTTATTGAATAAAAAGACAAGTACAACACAATATTTTTCTAGAAAACAGGTAAAGTATTGTTAAAATATGAGTTTGTTCGAAAAATAAGGTGAATTTTCATTTGTCTCAAAAACTATTTATTACTTATACATCAATGTATATATTGTTCCTTTCAGAGTAGTTCCCCTAAGATATAATACAACTGTGCCAGGGTTTTCTCCAATCCTCGAAGCAGTGTCGATATGCCTTTTTCGTATGTCCATGTGGTCTCTCAGCTATTCAGTTTTTATTTCGTCAACCGTCGCAAAACGCCGTACTTCAATTGGTCTTTTCATTATTTGGAAAAGGGAAAAGTCGCAGGGGGTCAAATCTGGTGAATACGGTGGCTGAGGAATGATTACGGTTTTGTTTTTGGCCAACAAACTGCGAACAAGCAATGACGAGTGAGCAGGTACATTATCGTGATGAAAAAGCCATGAATTGTTTTTATACAATACCAGACTTTTTTTCGGATTGCTTCCTTCAAGCGGCGCATCGCTTCGAAATAATACTCCTTATTGACTGTACGATCATGTGGCACGAACTCCCAATGCACTTCGCCATGGTAATCGAAAAAAAAAAAAACAGTGAGCAAGTCCTTGACATTTGCTCGACCTTGGCGTGCTTTTTTGGTCTTGGCTAGCCTGGGCTCTTCCATTGAGACGATTGAACTTTGGTTTCGATGTCACAACCATACATTCATTATTTGTCACCAGTTATGACCCTTTCAAGGAAATCCGGATTGCCGTTGAAGATATTCAAAAGTTCCTGAGCGATGCACATGCGACGGTTATTTACATCTACTCGACCTTCTGCGGAAAGCGTGTACCAGTTGTAAACATTTTTCTGACTCTGAGTACAATAAACGTATGCTGTCAACATTTAAAGTGTTTCTGAGCACTCAATTCCTTTTTTTATATAAAATATGATCCACTGTCGATTGCAGAAAAATTTCGAACAGGCGAGATACTTTTAACTTTTATGCCTCTCATCAACAAACTAAATATGGTAAACAGCTGAAAATGTGAACAAATGTTCGAGACGAGTGTACCAACATAAAAAAACGTCAATTGATTGTACGTAGCCCGCGAAATTTGAACATTTAACTTATACAGTTTTAATCTTCCTTCCTCTTTGAAGATGATCACTTGGTGATCAATAATAATATTTCCAATAATACCTCATTTACTGGTTGAGTCAAATCAACCTCATTGTACTATTTTTTGTTCCCCATTTGAGTTGAATATTTGAATAGGTACCTAAAACACAGGTGGTTGAAAGAGAAATATTTTTTCGGATAGATTTTTGAACAACTTATTGTAGAAAAATGGAAAATATTCAGTAATTTGAATAATATTTCAGTCCTAGTTTGAGATTTGTAATTGGGTAATTACCTCTGGCACAAACGGTGAACGCAAAAATGTATTTTTCAGAAATATTATTAAGTATGGAAGGAATTGAGATACATTTGCAATTTCAAACCATTTCAGCTCCAATTTCAAAATCTTGCCGATTTGCTACTTGTTGTTTTTTAGAAATCCTTCGGTTTTACTAACTTTATCGGTATGGTATGGCCGGTCGGTAGCCAGGCGGTTCGACGTGGGTGCTTTGTTCACTCCTCAACAACCCGTGTTAGGAGTGTTAGGATAAGGTAACACTTCGTTAATCCTTAGATCGCACAAGTTTCGACTTCGAGGGTTGTCGTTCGTAGGGGCGATAGCTGGTTAACGGAAAAAATATCTTTTTTTATCGAAAAGTTGGTGAATCCACCTCAATTATAAACTTTTTGGAAATTCAGGCTCTTTTATTACCCCATCAACATTCAGGTGATGACCTCAGGCATAAATGGTAAAAGCAAATATAACTACCTATGAGGAATAGTATTGATTATGGAGAAAACTGAAATGTATTGACAATTTCAAAATCATTCCAACTTCTTTCTGATACTTATCGTTGTTCACGAAACTATATCGATAAGTTGAGAGAACCATAAATATAACAATTATAGCATTTTTGGAAATTTTGAATGCATTCCAATTCTACGCTCATTTGGGTCTAATTCTTTGTATTTCACTGAATAATTTCAACAATATATGAAAACAGTTTTCATATTCTCATAGATTCATTTTGATGACTGAATCAAAGAAAATATAATGAAACTCACATGAACCAAGAAAAGACATTTCAATAAGATATGCTGATATTAGTCGATATGAAACCTGAAATGGAAACGAAATCAAACCAAATAATAATAGCTCATTCTTAAACTGCCCGGTATTTCCTTTCGCATGTTTATGATACACAGCCTTCTTCAAGTATTTTTCTGGTGAAAGCTTGTATTAAAAGGTTAATGCTATATTTCACAAGGAGAATTTGAGCGTTCTGAAGGTGACTGAAATTTATGAACGTCGACACTTTCTGAATAATATTACACTCAGGCATTAAGCGCAACATATATTTACATAATAACATACGACAGGGGTAATTATATAACTTACAATGAAAACCGTCCCTTGAGAAGCCTAATGACTCAATGTCACGTACATGTTCCCGGTACTAGATATTCCGGCCGAGAAAATGAAATTCGATTGAACCACGAACTGTCCTCACAATGTCAAATATTTATCAAATAAATGACTGCAATTTGAGTTTCAGAATTTGTGAAAAACAAAATCGTCAGCCCTGAAATATGCGCAATTTATAAGTTTATTTAAAAGTTTCGTCCGTTTTTATGAGTCTACGTTGAATTGTAATATCGGAGTGAATACTTATTCAATTTATTCGAAATATGCGCCATTTGAGTCAGTGCATTTTTGCCAAAGTAACACAAGTCGAATAATTCCTTCACATTCGATGAAGTCGACGAAGGCCGTTTTTGTCTGGTCCTGATTGGCGAAGTTTCTACTGGTGAGAAACTGATTGGAATGTTTGAAAAGATGGCGAGGTTGGCGAGAGGTCTGAGGAGTATGGTGAGTGACAGAACTTCGACGCTCGAGTCGTACATTTCGTTGATTTCCTAACAATAGGACTGCTGTGATGATTTAGTTCGGGGCTCACCTTCGAGACTGAAATCCCTGGAACAGGATTTCGCAAACCAACGTCGAACAGTGTGTTCGCTAACACTATCATTGCCAAAAGCCTGGTTGATTTTTCGGGCTGTTCCGAAAGCACTTTCGTTCAATTTCAGTTCGTAGAGAAAAATTGATCAAAAATTGCCTAACTACATCATATAGTAAATAAGCTGAAAAGATGCGAAAAATCAACATTTGGAATAACTATAGACCAGTCGCTTTGCTATCTGTGATATCAAAAATCGAAGAAAGTCGAATGCCATCATATCCTCAAATATTTGGAAGGCTTCAACATTTTGAGCGATCATCAATATGGCTTTCGGAAACAAAGATCAACAGGCAACTTTCTATCGTATGTCACCCATATTTGGAATAACGCAATAGAGAAACATGGAGAATCGAGAGCTGATGCGCTTGATATTTCTGAGGCCCTTGACCTTGTGTGTCATGAGGGTTTGTTGGCCAAACTTCGATGATATTGCTTGTCTGATCATTTTTATATACGAATACTTTCACCATCAACGCTGGTGTTCCCCAGGGATCCATATTATCTCTAACTCTCTCTCTTTATTGTATATCAACAACTTATTGGAAAAAAACAAGAATCCAATATTTTGTTTTGCTGACGACAGCACACTTGTCTCGTTATTCCATTTGGATTCCAGAACATCGGCTTCGGAGGCATCGGAGCTTCCTGCTGCTGGTGCAACATCCTGCTGCACCAGCGGATAAGGATAAGGGTAAGGATCTAGAAGTGATTTCGAATCGGGGTGGAAGTAACCAGATTCCATGCAATGCCACAAAAACCCAGGCATCGGTTTTTTTCAAGAACATAAATGTCTCAGAACCGGATATAATAATGTCAGGTCAGACAATTTCGCTTTCTGCTTCGATAGTTTGTTGGAGGTTATAATGGACACGAATATGTCTTGACACAATTATGTCGCTGGAATTGTAAAGGCTGCTTCTCGATAGCTTGAAACACTTTTCCGCTGAGACTTTGAGGTATAACGTTCGTCCTCGCCCACCTTCGTTAGGGTGGCTAGCTAATTGACGAAAGAATAAAACATTTAGATATTGATGTTTTCCGTTGAAACGAAACAAATTCCCATAGATTCACCACTTCTAATACTTATCAAATACTTTATCAAAATAACTCAGATTTATAATTATATTTTAGGACGAAGAACGTCTTCTATTGTCTCTGACTAGCGTTCGATGGCAGTCTCTCAAGTTTTGTTCAGCTCGAAGTGTGGTAGTTGCACGGCCAAAAATACGGATTTTCGCAGCTAGGTTTATCGATTAACTTGGTTCATCGATTAGAGGTTACTCAGTAACCTCCCCTCGCCGATATGCGATGCCTTTTGAAGAGAGAGGGGTCACCGATAGCGTAGTCTACCGCGGATCTAGGTTGAGTTAGGTTAGGTTCGAGGTGAGTGGGTCTATTCGACTCTACACCGTAACCTGCAAGGGTTTATTGTGGCTCACACCTATTCACACTCGACCAAATAAACCCAGCTTCTCAACGAAGCCAAATAGTTGGTATGGTTAGTGGTCTTTCAGGTCAAATAGTAAGAGTACGGCTTTCCCGAACTCTGAAAACCTGATTCACCAGCGGGGTAGGCACAAAGTATGTGCTCTGCTGTTCCAGCCCGACAGTCTGAGCCTCTGCATATGATGATTCAAATGCCAGTGACATGTAAGAAGGCCTGTAAGACATCGTAGTTAATGTTTACTGTAGTCCAATAACTGTTTGGTATCAAGCTTCGAAGTCTGAATAAACGCCTTGGAGTGAGCCAATCCTGGAAGATTCTGCCAGAAGTCCATAAATCTTCTTGCCATCCAGGTGTTTAATCTTTGTTTGGCAAAGCTTAAAGCGATGCCAATGACACGTTCTGGTCCGATGAAGCTGCTTGCAGCATCCTCTTTTGCAGGAATTTGCTACCAATTTAGATGTTGCTCGGTAGAATATAAGAGCTTCCAATGTCGCTTGGCTGTTCGAGAATATTTTCATTGACTTGTGTATGAGGTTGGATTCTTCCAATCCACCCGCACGTAATTCAATAGCGTAATTTTCCGCTTGAAATACAGTCACATAGGTTCCTAGGCAGGTTGATATCTCTGTCCCGGGTCTGGGACTGAAAACACATGCACCAGAACCGGAAGGTGTTTTTGATCCATCTGCGGACCAACAACTATCTGCTCTTAATATTTCCTTCTCCCTGAGGATCCAGTCCTCTGTACTCGCGAACAGTACTTTACAAGGCAGTACGTAGTTGACAGTTGGAGGCATAAAGTCAGAGATAATTTCCAGAATGCTGTGTCAACCAACAGTCTGTTGTACTCTGCATTAAATTGATTTGTGCAATTGGCAATGTGCACGAGTCTATATGCAGTCCATCTAGCCTCTCTCTCCAGAAAAATGTGGAGAGCAGGTAGATCTAGAATGATCTCCATGGCCGCTGATGTTGTGGTACTGATGGCACCACTGATGGCCAGACAAGCGGATCTAACAAAGGATTTTTGTAAGTAAATTTCAAAAACTCTTTGATTTCGAGTCTGTATAGTCTGCCATATGGTTGGTAGGTTCAAGTCCAGGCGTATCTTAACGTGCCTCGGAGAGTTTGTGATCATCCTTAGGATTTTGTTTTGGACCCATTCCAGAACTTCAATGTGAGTATTTGTGGTTTGGTCCCGGACTTCTGAAGCATACATCATGCTTGGTTTGAACATCGTTTTATAAAGTAAAACTTTGTTCTTAAGAATAAGTTTGCTTTGGCGGGTAATGAGGGGACATAGCTGAGGTATCCTCGCATTCGCTTTAGTCTCATGGTTCATATCTGTTGGGCCCTGGTGAGTCTGCGGTCTATAATAAGACCCAGATATACCATCTGGAAGCTCCATGTTAACTTTTGGTATCGGGTGCATTTCCTATCCAGTGCAATCTTTCGATTTTTTGCAAGGTTTACCAAAATTTTCTCTCTAGATCTGCTACTGCAGTCTGCAGGTGTGCTACGCCGAATTATATCACCATAAATGAAGACATTAGAGCGGTGTCAACTGCATACTCGTAGAGGGATACCTTGACGTGGTTTATTTTGGGTGATGCTATATAGAGCGAGGGAGAGGACTGCTCCTTGCGGCTCTCCAGCCGCTATCTCTCTTACCGGAGAGCAGATGTTGTCTAATATGACTGTGAACGTTCGATTCATCAGGTAGGACCCAATCCATTTGACTACGCCCAGTGGAAGGAATCGTATCGGTTTGTGGAGGAAGCTGTCGTGCCATGCTGACTAGCGAACTCCCTTACGACCTCATAATCATCAATCTACTTTCGAATGAGCAGGATTGTCACTTTTAGTTCATGTCCTGGCTGGTTTACGTGCGCACTATACAGTCAATGCACATTTTACTGCTGATGTCTGCGGAGGATTCAGAAAAAACGTTTGGTACTTCAGATTTCATTCAATCAGGGTTCACTAGCCCGGATTTTGTTCATTTCAATAGTGATTCCTCCCATGAACGCCTATTTTTTTATTGTTCTTTTGTAGTACGAAAAAGCCAAAATTTTAAATAGATTCCAGACAATCTTACTCACTAATTAACTGTCTTGAAAATGATAACTTAAGTAAGTTGCTGAAAATCTCGAAAATATAAAACAGTATTATCTTTCATAGATAGTTTGGCTTCGGAGGAGTATGGTAAGCAAATATGCTATCTGTGCTCTTATAACAGAAATCATTGGAGCGAGAGACGTCATAATACGAGAACTATGTATATTTATAGAACAATAATAGCATGAAAATATGAATTAATTGAATCAATTGGACACAAGAAGGAGATCTTCTTGGACATATCTGGCTGAAATTTTTATTTTTTAGGAAAAAACACAATTACTACAGGAAAATCCTCAAGACGCTCTGTGAGCGGTGTCTGTGCGAAAGTAGCGATTCACGTTGGATTTGAATCGCTGAAGAATAAATTCATTTGAGAAAACGTTCTTAGGAAGGTTAGTCCACATAAACGCCGTTCTCCAAATGATAGAGTTCCCGAACAGTGAGTTCGTGGTGTACTGAGTTGAACCTCAAAACGATGGGCAGTCACAGTCTGTCGCATATTTCTGATATGTACCGATCTTGGTGGAATCAAATGTGGCAAGTCACTTGAACACCTCCCGTGAAAGTATTTAGAAGAGAGAAAAATCTCTAATATTTCTTCGATGTTCCAGGTTGTCGAATTTGCACGTGATGTTCGCGTCTCCAATCAGGCGGATGGCTCTTTTCTGGATGGAATCCAGCAACTTCAGGGGGCAAAGCTCCATTTATGAGAACAATATTTCAAAGTAGGTCTGATGTGAGCTTTATTAAGCATCAAAAGTTGCTGAGGTGTGTACAGAGTTCTGGCTCGGAACAGTGGTCCAAGCTTTTGAGAAACAGCCTTTGCAATTCCAGCGACATGAGTGTGCCTAGACATATTGGTGTCCGTTTCAACCCCCAACAAATTTATCGAAGCAGAAAGCGGAATTGTCTGTCCTGACATTATTATATCCGGTTCGGAGACATTCATCTTTTTGGAGCAAGCCGATGCTTGGGATTTTGTGACATTGAATTTAATCTGGTTACTTTCACCCCAATTTGAAATCACCTCTAGATCCTCATTAAGATATGCAATTACCTGCTGCCAGTGAAGATGTGTATCCGCAGTCGATGTCCTGGAACCCAAATGGAGTGACGAGACAATTGTGCTGTCGCCAGCAAAGCAATATATTGGATTCTTGTTTCTTTAGTAAGTCGTTGATATACGATTGAAAGAGGGTTGGAGACACACTAGTTTTGATGATAGATATATTCGAGAGATATCAATCGATGGCCACTTGCAGGAAATGTTCTTTCAGGAAGCTGGAGAGCCGTACACAAAAATGATTCGACAAGCTAAAGCATCAAAGTTTGCCCAGCACCCTCATGCCACTGTGAAAACTAAGTCTGAGGGTCTCAAAAATCGGAGGATTCTCAGAGTATTTCAGTTGATCTAGACTGACAAGTGTTGTGAAGGGGTTCAGTATTTCTAGAAACTTTTGAATATGGTGTCTGAATGGAAGGTTTAAATTTAATAACTCTTTTCAGCACACATAATTGAATTTCAATAGAAAATTAAGAACCCACCTGTGGCCTTTCCTCCGCAAATCCAACTGGCCCAATGTATCGCTTTCTTGCTCAAGATCCAGAAACGAATGAAGAAACGTCATAACTCAGGCTCTTTAAAAAATTTGAGGATTTTTATAGGAGCAGTCAAGAATCTATGTATCTCAGGTGTCTTTGGTATTGAAATATTATGCAATGTCGTGTCCGGTGTATTGTGTATAACTTACGTGAATGTAGACACCTGTTATTCTTATACTCAGACTCTCTATCAGGTGTTTTTCTATGACATTGACAAAATTAAAATAAATTTTGTAGATTTTATAACGCTCAGTCGAACAAGAAGTGGAAATACGCTCGTAACGTCACAGGCCTTTCGTTCTGAAACTTCATCAATTTCAATCTGAAACATTAGCTATCATCAGAAATGCAACACTTTTCCCAACGCGCGTTCCACTTACCAAGTTGGCGACTAAGAAGGATATGTTAAATGATTTCTCATCTCCTGAAGATGACAACTTGGATGGTGAAACGCGCGTGGAGAAGATAATTGCATTTCTGGTGATTGAAAGAAATACTTGTGGATTTATTTTACGCTAGACGTTCCACCTTTTATTTCTCAACCTGAACTAATATCGAAAATATTACTTGAAATTCGAAAAACATATATTTCTAGTTCAAAGGTACTCACACGGAGAAAAACAAACGGTAGAACGAAATGCACGAAACGTCACTGAGAAAGTATGAGTTTCCGAGTGGGATTATTTATTTTCCAGTATTTTTGTCTATCGAGATATATTACTGGAAGCCATCCGTAACCGGCTCTTAACAATGTTTCGTGACCTGGTGGTGATTTCCAACTGTAAATTACGATTTCAGGAAATGATCCATCCATATTCCACAGGTGACCGTTGGAAAAACCCTTGATTTATTCGACGAAAGGAAGTTGTTTAATTACGATGTATATTTCACACTGACATATGGGGATCTCAGGTGAGGAAAATCAGGGTGGGATTTGAACATCAGTTAAAGGTTGTTGAACAAGTTGAACCTTTATTTAATGGAGTAAAAAGAGTATTGAATTCAACTATTATACATTATCATTATCCATTATAAAATTGGAATTAACAATTCAAAAATAACTTTTCAAAATGCTCAAAGGTACAAACTCGTAATCTCCTTTTGATAAAAGAGAATGTCTGCATCTCCACTCACAAGCGACTTTGGTGAAATTGGTGACACGTATGAATCATTGTATTCGTGCCACGTGCCAATATAAGNTTTATTGGAAAAATGTTGATTATTGAAGTGAAAAGTGTCAAAGAAGGAGGAATAAGGTGTAAAGGTGACCTAGTGAATAGATGCTTGTGTTTTTGAATAGTTCATTTTGTGAAAAAGAAGGCTGAAAAGTTGCCATTTTCTGAACTTTGAATGGCCGTAACTTTGTAAATAAGGGAGAGCGCCGCTTTTTTCTTTCGGATTCGTAATCTGCGCATCAAAATACGTAAGTACACGCAAAATTTTTATCAAAATCGCCGGGTGTCGTCAAAACGAAAATTTACGCTATTTTCTTCAGAAATTCGGTGAAGCGCAAATTCCAACATCGAGGTGCATGTTTCAAACCATACAGACTACGCAGTAACTTGCATACCTTATCAGTACCGTTGTTCCGATTGCTTCATATACAGTTCTTCGTCTAGTCATCCGTATAAAAAGGCCGTTTCCAGATCAAATTGTGACAAGTGCAACAGACATTGATAAAACTGTTCTTATAGTATCAAATCGAGCAACTGGTGCAAAAGTATCATCATTGTCAATACCAGATTCTTGAGAAAAACTTTTTGCAGCTAACCTTGCTTAAATCTAATATCTCCTTCTGGGGTTTCTTTAACTGTGAATACCCAACGATTTTTAATAATTTTTCTTCCAATAGGCTTTTCCACTAATATCCAGATGTCATTTTCTACTAGCGACTGCATTTCTTCTCCCATTGCTTTTTTCCACATCTCAGATTCATTACATGAGAAGGCCGCGTCAACAGTATTGGGTTCTTCTACAGCAAGCATAGCAAAAGCATCATATCTTTCAGGTTTTTGTGATTTAGATCTATCTCGGAGAATAGGACGATTAACTGGCAGACTGATGCTTGTTTCTGATTCCATTTCACTCGAAGCAGTACCTTCATCAATTGATACTGATTGCTTCTCGGAACTCATACTTGCGACAGTGTCTTCAAATATGACAGTGCTTTCTTTGACAGCTATTTCCTTATTGAAAATAACATCACGACTTCGAACAACGTCGTTTCTGTCAGGTAACCATATTCGAAATCCATCTTTTTCTTCGATATATTCAACCAGATAACCTATCTCACTCTTCCTTTCCCATTTGGAACATTTCTGTTTCGGAACATGAACAAAACTTTCTGTCCTGAAAATTTTCAAATGATTCACAGGAGCTAGTTTTCCTGTCCAAATCATCATAGGTGTCATACCTTCTGTCAATGTGGGACCAGCTCTATTCAAAACGTATGCAACAGTATTAACCGCTTCTGCCCAAAGGTATTCAGGAAAATTTTTCGCATGTAACATGGTTCGTGCAGCTTCAACGAGACTTCGGTTTTCTCGTTCTGCAGCCCCATTCTGTTCAGGTATGTGAGGCATGGTGATTTGATGATGTAAACCATATTCTCTTCTTTATATCCGTGAAGTATAGATTATACTTGAAACTGTGGATCGTAGTGAAATAGCAAAGTTGAAGTAGAACTTTAATAAACTTGAGGAATACAAACATATAAGTGACAGTCAATTAAAAATAATTGACAAATCAAATTTTTCAATAACAATCCTATACAGGATGAATATAAACTGCAATTCAGTTCATATTCCAACA
>NW_019294373.1:1514-13400 GCF_000500325.1 Leptinotarsa decemlineata
CAAGATGTCCGCAGCTACAAAATGGCGGATTGCATATTTTGTCACATCTACCTCAATTGGGTATTAGATAACAGGGCTTGACTAGTAGAATAGTAGTACACTTTGAGATATATGTAAATTCAAGATGGTCGCAGCTACAAAATGGCGGATATCATATTACCTTGTAATACTGAAGCACTACATCAACTGAACATAATGAGGAGAATTTAGTAATAAAATAGATAATGTAATAAAACTAAAAAATAATTCAGAACTTCCTAGGAGGTAGTCATCACACCATTCTCCTCAGCAATCTATTGATCAGATTAAAAAATAATAAAATCGTTGAGCGTAGCGTAGGCTGAGCAAATAGGTATGTGAATACTGTAAATATTTTTCAGTTCTTAGGACATCGTCTTCATGATTATTATCTTTATTTTTCCAATATAACCGTTTGACATAAACTTTTTTTACTTTATTTTATTCTCAAGTTTTCAGTTCCTGATTTTATTACTCAATTCTTTTTATTCTGTTCAGTTCATTTAGTGCCTCAGTATTACAATGTAACATATAATCCGCCATTTTGTAGCTGCGGGCATCATGAATTTGCATCTTTTTTAAAGTGTACTACTGTCTACTACTATGTACTACTATTCTATTAGTCAAGCTCTGTCATTGGGTAATTGTGAAACAATATGTAATGTGCCATTTTGTAACTGCGACCATCTTGGATTCACACTGATATATATTTTAATAAAATGTATTGTCATCAAAACTAATTGAGTGTACCAAATTTCAGATCAATTACCAAATTTGACCCAAACAAACAAAGAAATAAAAGGGGCAAGGCCGAGTTCAATAAATATGAGAGGAAATGTAAGCGGCATCTGATGGTGAGTAGGAAAAGCAACTTAACCCGTACTTGAGCTGTAGCCAATAGATGTAGCAATGTGCATTGTTCTGTTTCAAAAAACTAGACGTGTGATTGTTGTCCTACAAAAGTGACCAGAAGGACCACATATTTTTATTATTTGTTTTTTGGAAAATCCGACTCTCATCTCGAAATTTCAAGTTTAAAGTCGATCTTTCGACTTCAATCTGAAAATTTCTGGGTCAGCAATTAAACATACATTGAGAGATCTGCTCTGTCAATATTATTTGAAAAAAATAATAATTAGTACTGAACATCTAGTGGTTTCATACAAGTTTTATTATGTGTATTAATTATATTCGAGAATACAATGCATTTCTCAGTTTTTATTGACCTTTCTAAGTATTTTCACCTGCCACATTCATAAAAATAAAAATTGTAGTTACAATTTTCATCCTAATGATTTTCAAAGGACAGTTTCAAATGACAGTTTCAGTTGATTCTAAAAAAGATATAAACCCCTGTATCCAAGTTGTACAGTAATTCTAGAGTCTAAAACCACCAAAAATGTAATATGCCAAATTCACAGTATTTTACAAATACCTACACGGATTTAAAAACATTTAAACACATATACATGTTATGGGATTGGCCTATACCTTATGAAAATCCATGAAATCTTTTTGTTGTGAGATATTCACTACACAATTTACAAAACCACAACACGTTTCATCATACAGTAGCTTCCTCAGGCGTGCTCAAGCTCTTACTGAACCCATGTTGCGGTTTAGTAAACTGGATAGAGAAAATCCCTAGATGCCCTTCACAAAAAATGACTGCTAATTTTTTGTAACTGAGATGAATTTTATTTTATTAAACAATGAAATTTGAAAAAAGTTTTAGCAATTACATTAGCGTATCAAGTAATATATAAAAATTACCATAAACATGAAATAATTCAAGCGGGTCGTGCTAGGTGCGGCGCGTTTGAAGGTAAAACCTCGTTAATCCCTAATCCAAGTTTTTGACTTCTGAGAATTGTCGCTCACAGGGGGACGACAGCAGATTAGCGGGAAATAGATATCAAACAGACAGACAGAAATAAAAGAATTGACAAATTTCCATTAGTGTTATCGATGTCAGAAGCAGTACCAATAACGCAGTTTCAGAATCAGTAAAAACCGATTTTTGGCCAAATGAAGATGAAAAATTCAGAGAAACGAAGTGATAGATGTTACCACCTGGACGTTTGTACCTAAACCTTGAAAACCAAAAAATAGAATTGCAGGTAATAATCGATACATTTATACAAGTTAGTTAAATGAGCTGTGCATTAATTTTCAAAATCAATATCCTTAACTATAATGTACCATGCCACATTTTTATAAAAATTGATGTGTAACAAATTCGTCGATAAAATTGCTATCTTTTGTAATCGAATGTAATATCATAAAAAGAAGTTGATGTCTGTGGTACATCTATTGTTATTATCCTATAAATCATTGCCACTGACAGGAAAGTAATGGAAATAATGGCCAATAGAAAGGTGGACTAACGATTGATAAAGTAGAGACCTTGTATAATCATTAATAATATATGTAATTGTTCATATATACATATTTCCCAACAAAGATGAACGAAAAAGAAATAATTACAGAAATTTCACTTCAAATTTCATTTTAGACGCATTCTGCTACACAGGAGCTTCATCAATTGGACTGATATTCATGAAACACTTCATTGTTTGATTTTCACTGAACAGTTTTAAAATCGCAACACGTGTTTCGGTATACAATATGTGTTTTTACGCTATTAAGCACGTGTTGCGTTTTTTTTGAACGTTTAGTGATCATCTCACAATGAAGTGTTTCTTAAATATGGCAGTGGAAAATTGAAAAGGAGACATTTCAAGTCACTACTCATTGAAGCAGTATGAAACAATTTTAGACTGATTTTTATTTCGAGATGAGATCTACTAAAAAAAATATGAAGCAATTGAAAATCATGAAAGAAGATTTGAAGCAAGCTGATGTCTGTCAATCCTAGCAAAACTGTAATAATCTCCTTCACCAGGAGAAGAAAATAGGATGATCTAACGCACTTTCTCTCAATGGTGAGGTCATTCCATTTGGAACGGAGGTGAAATATCTTGGCATTGTTCTTGATGAAAAACTCACCTGGAACGCTCTCTGGGAAAAACTTTTACACAAAGTCAAACTGTCCCTATGGACATGTCGGAGGATTAGTGGTAAAACTTGGGGTTTAGGTCCCAAACAAATCCATAGGATTTATGAGATGATTATCAGACCAATGATCAATTATGGTGCAATTGGCTGGTGGCCGAAGGCTTTACAGAAAACGGCCCAGGCAAAGCTCTCTGGCTTACAGAGACAGGCTTGTTTGGCGATCAGTGGTGCCATCAGTACCACACCGTCAGCGGCCATGGAGATCCTTCTAGACCTAACTAAGCTCTTGGCTCCTACCGAGCAACGTCTAAATCGGTAGCAAATTGCCAAAAATGACTTTACTCGATATAAAGATTTGACAGATTGTCCCTGGTCTGGATTCCTGGCCATATTATCCTGGAAGGCAATGGGGTTTCTGACTCCTTTGCAAAGGAGGGTGCTGCAAGCAGCTTTATCTGATCAGAACCTGTCAATGACCTTGTTTTAGGCTTTGTCAAACAAAGATTGAACACCTGGATGGCAAGAGGGTTTATGGACTTCTTGCAAAAGTCGATTGGCCTAATCCAAGGCGTTCATTCACCCTTCGAAGCTTGATACCAAACAGCTGTTGGACTATAGTAGGGATGAACTACCATGTCTAAGAGGTCACTGTCATTTGAATCATCATATGCAGAATCTTGGACTGCGAGTGTGAATAGGTGTGAGACACAATAAACCCTTGCGGGGTGCGGTGGAGGGTCGAATAGACCCACTCAATTTAGACTAAAATAGCGATCCAAGGGCAAGGAAAGTTAAGCGGTGGTGAATCATTGAAGAAAAGTTACGGCAGTCTTATTGAGGGCTGTCACACTTTAGGTTTATAAAACAACATTTGTATTTAAAAATCTAAAATTTAAGGAGACACAAGTAGTATAGCATATTGCAAACACTTGATCAGAATTAAAGTTCCATAGTTCTTCTTTATATCTCCGGAAATGAAATGAAATCGATGAATATCGGAAACCATTAATCATGTTCAATGAACCAATGACGCTTTTANACACAAGTAGTATAGCATATTGCAAACACTTGATCAGAATTAAAGTTCCATAGTTCTTCTTTATATCTCCGGAAATGAAATGAAATCGATGAATATCGGAAACCATTAATCATGTTCAATGAACCAATGACGCTTTTACGCTTCTAATGGATAAAGTGAACAGGAATGTTGAAGAATCAATAAGTCGGGAAAGTATACTTTGGTTCATTTGTTTGCTGAACAGGTTTCAGACAAGATGAATAATTCTACTGAAGAAAAAACAGGAAATCCACTTGTTTTTCAAACATATTCCAAAATTGCTAAATTGATAGGAATAACCCCGCATGGAAAGGAATACGACAGTATCTGTAAGAAACTACTATTGAACTGGCATTCAATCGTATGGGTTGGCGTACCTCTAATGCATACTATTTTTACAATTTATCATCATGAAACCAAGATAGAGGATCTAAACGATGAGTTGCAAATGTTTTTGAAATACACTCAAGAGATTACATCGACATGTTTCGTGGTGGTGACTTTTATAACTGGTTATATATATTGGGATAATTGGACTCTAACTCTGAATTCAATTCTACCTGAAACCATTTTCGAAGGTCACTGGTTTGACGATGAACACAACAAAACGGCCTGTATCCTGAAAGTTTCCGGGTGGCACATCATCTTATTTGCGTGGAAAATGTGCGAATCCTACGGATGGTATCTACGGGTACAAGGATTTACATTATACATCGGTTGCACTTCTGATATATTGAAAGCGTATTCTCAATTTGTGATGGTTTCTATGATTTGGGAAGTATCTAATATCTTGAATATTCGTTACAACTTTCTGAAGGCTATGATCAAAAATGCATTTTTTATCGACTCTACAAGGATAATCAACGAAAAAATGTTGAAATTTAAGATACAGCAGATCAAGTCAAAATACAACAGACTGAACACAATTACGAAAGCAGTGAACAACATTTTCGAGTATGGCATTTTTCTGTTGTTTATTTTCACCACATTTTATGTTCTGGATAGTGTCTATTTTGCAACGGATTCAAAAACCGAGGAAAAGTTGACGCTAACCTTTGCAATAGGTGGAGGAATTTATTATACGGTGAGTTAATTTTGCGTTGGTCTGCAAACAATGTTATATTTTCAAGAATCAGTTTCTAGCTTGAATTACATGTGAGGGACATGACCGATGAAAATCCATTATGATTTATTAAAAAAATAATGTGAGATTTCCACAAATCGCGACACGTGTTTCGCTACACAATTGCAACTTTAGGCGTCACAATACTGATTGAACAAATTCTGTGTCATGCTTTTATAGTAGTTCTAATGAATATTACTGGAGTTTTATCCCAACACCAAACCGTTATTTTTAACACCTCGACACGTGTTTCGATCACCAAGTGATCATCTTCAAGAGAAATATTGAATAGTTTAATCTTCCTTGATTGAATGATTGAATAGAACTGGCAGATACTTGATGAAAATACATATTAAAACTAATTAATACAGTTTATTGTATGATTTTCACGACAAATATTTTTACAAAACTGCGACACGTGTTTCGCTATGCAATTTCTTTTTCAAGCGTTCATAAGATATTGAGTGTTTTTGAATTTGTTCATTTCTATACTCTCCAACAGGTTCTTCTGGAAATGGAGGAGTTTGAATTCATAGTTGAACTCATTTCCCTCTGTGATTAAATGAGTGGCATGTGTGGAATTTATTTTTCCATTCTGGAAACTATTTCTGTGTTCCTTTATGCGTTCTTTGAACGTTCTTCCAGTTTGNGAGTTGTAAATAAAACTACGAGAAAAGCAGGCTGTCGAGTGTTTTGGAATAATGAAAGTGTGACAGTTTCGTGTCCTCGAATTATTCTGTGATTTGAAAGTTTTACATCTTTCATCAATATAATTTGGCTTTTTGTAAATGAGGAATTTAAGTGTATTGACGAGTGGGTGGAACTGCCAGGTTTTAGCAATCGGTAACCAACCTGACTCCTCGAACTTGGTCATTATTATTTCTCTTTCTTTGCACATGTTACAGAACATTCGATCAACTACCAGTAATTATTATTGATTTTTTTGAAAATGTTAAAATTTGTGTAATAAGCCTTCGTAAACTGTTCTTTTCAAAAGAGCTTTTGTTTCTTTTTACCCAAGTTTGCATTTATAATTTCGACCTGTCAAAACCATGGCCAACGTACCCGGAAAATAACTTCGACGCAGTTATTTCCGGCCGTGAATCTTTACACCCTTTGGTTAAACCGCCTTCGTCTGATTCTTGTAACGTCACGTTACGTTGTCGACGCGTTACGCCCAGAGGCGGCTCATCGGGAAGGCCAACACCTAAGAATTTTTTTTAATGTCACATCATTGATTAATTAGAGTAAACTGTTGTTTGTGACCAATATATTTCTTTCAGGGTCAAATGGTATTCTTGATAATGGCATGTTATAGAATGGAATGTTGTGGATTGGATATTGTCGATGCTTGCCAGGCACTGCGGAGAACTATGGCAAAGTCTCCAGTTCGAGAGGAACTTGAATATCTGACAGTGTATTTAGAACAACATTCGCCAAAAATTATTTTGGTTGGCTGCCTACAAGTGAATAGAGATATTTTATTTTCATTCATTTCACTATTGACAACATACATCATTGTAGTGATAGGAATGAAAGACTTAGATTTATAGATTTACTGTGTTAGAGTGTGCTCACCAAGTGTATTGCTTGTCAATAAATGATCACCTTCACAAAATATCAAAAGAAATGAAGTCAGGCGACATCTCATGCAATGGTTGAACGGATAAATTAAAATTCATACAACGCAAAACTTTGCCAGTGAAAATAAGCAATATTAGAATGACCTGATCGGTTCATTGAGAAAACAAAAAAACTATGAGCAGAATAAAATAAATTAATTCCATATCACCATTTAATCAATCAATATGTGACCTGTCCGTAAGGTCAATTGGCTTCCCGGGCAGGGCCTCCAGTTCCCTGGCCGTTCCCCTATTCAACATCTGGGGACGCGCCCGATAGGTAACTCAACCCACGGGACGTCTGTGGTGTTGTAAGATTCCAAATGTAACAGTTCCAATGAAGAAGATCTAGAATTGATTTGAGCCGATTTGCACTGTAAATCTTTTTTATTACGTTAGTTTTTCATCGCCATGTTGGTTATTAGCCTCGTGTCTTGGGTAGGCGATGTAAGTAACTCACTGGACCACCTAAGGAGCATCATGGCTATAAGCAGTCCGTGAGCCATGTCTCGTTGCAGAATCATCCCAAGTCCAACTAGATGATTTATCTCGAGAAAAATAACTGTTTGAGGTTGGCATCGAACTCACGACTGGAAGGTCGTGAGTCGGTCGCACTACCACTGCGCCAATTCACCACTTGACTTAGTTATTATATGTATTTCTTAATTTCCAGTACTTAGCACGTTGACCATGGATATTAAAAAAAGTTCTTCAACCTAAAAATTAATACAAAATATATCCCTTGGTGTCGCGGGAGCCATGAGAACGACCCCAACTGCAACACTTGAGGTCCTACTCAGACTTCCACTATTGCACATCTACATACAAAGAGAAGTTCGACTGGTGACACTGGCTAATGCAGGGGCAAACCCCAATCAGCCAGTCACACGGTGCAGAATACTTGAAACTGTACAATGAACTGAAGGCAGGTCCAATACTAGGAATGACCGTGGATGATACAGTTATGCAGTACAACTTTCAAAAAGATTTCGAAATCATCAGACCAAGTAGAGAGGACTTGTAAAATTGCCCACCGGTAAAAGCGAAAGAAACTGTCTATACAGATGGCTCACAGACCCAAGAAGGAGTGAGAGCCGGTATATACGGAGAAAGAGCATAGACGAGAATCGCACTCATCCTCGGACACAATGAAACTGTGTTCCAGGCAGAGGTAGCGGCAATCGAACACTGTATAGGAGAAATAATCAGCCAGAAGGTCACAAATAAAACCATTGCCATTATCACTGATAGCTAAGTGGCAATTAAGGCGCTCAGCTCATGTCAAGTCTTCTCAAGACTGGTGGAAAGCTGTCTCAGCGCACTCAAGGAGCTTAGTACCCAAAATAGGATCACTCTAGATTGGGTATCCGGACATGAGGATCACAAAGGCAATGAGGAGGCTGATCTTCTAGCCCATGAAGGCGCATCCAAGGCTATGATCGGCCCAGAACCCTTCTGCGGGATAGCTAAATCACAACTGAAGGGATAGCAAGGCGGAGACACGCAAGATGCGGGGAAGAGAAACCAGAGGCTGCCAGCTATACGAAGGGCTCAGTGTCAAGGCTATGAAGTCTCATCAAAGACATCAAGCTAGACAATGAGCTCTAACAATGGAAGAACATCACAATAGATATGAAAAGGTCGCAGTAAATCAGACAATGGGCTAGCTTCCCGACAATCTAATCTAATCTAACCCTTGGTAGTCGCTAATTTTAAAAAATCGCAACCTTTAATAATATTTGGTCTTCAAATGTGTTCAACTCTTAAGAGAAACTACTGAACCTTGAGAAGTATAGGACAGTTGTAAGATCACACACTTTGCGAGAACTAGAATTCACTTGTAAATGAATCGGTGTCTGAAACTAGCTTCCAACTCGAATTATTATTGCAGAGTATATAAGTATATTATTTCCTTAAAACCGATAAAATAATGGAAGCTAGGACATCAAAACATAGTTCTACAGTGATGAAACTAATAGACATGGAATTAGGATCTACATAGGTGTCATTATTTTTGAATCATACGTGAATCTCAGGACCTAGTTATCCATCATTCTCACAATTCCTATCACTGTCCTAATCAAACTGAACAATTGGAATCAAATATTCAATAATGATTGTGGCTAATAATACAATACCTGGTGACATCTCTAATATTAATGAAATAAGTCCGGCCGTACACGGACCACATATTTGCAGTTGAGGCAACCACAACATTGTGGTCACGTTGACTGCACTTCGCGGTTGACCCAACCACATTTTTGTGGTCGACTTGCGGTTATATAAACCGCACTTGCAGTTGACGCAACTTACATTAAAAATTGAATGCTGTGAGACCAATATGAGAAAAAGTACACCACGGTGTACGCGGTTGGGTACGACTGCAAGTTTGTGGTTAGTGTACGGCGGATGCCGCGATGACATCTCGGCGGAGATCAGCAGCAAGTTGACTGTAGACGCCCGTTTTGACTGTTGTGAACGCCCGTGTACATGTAGTACAGTATTTCTTATGGGCGGCTTGAGTTTGCAGGAACGCGACTGCAATTCTGTGGTCGATCCGACCGCAAAATGTGGCTCGTGTACGGGTGCTCTAAGTCAGTGATTCTGTAGAAGTTGGACAGGTGATAGTGATGGAATTTATAATGAAAGCATCAATTTTTATAATAAAAATATTTTGAATATTAATGGTCCGAAATTTGATTTCAAAATGGCTACACTGGTTCAGGTTCATGATTTTCTATTTGAAATAAAATCCAATGCGTATGATGTTGATGGTATATCAGTAAATATGCTAAGATATTGTAATTCGTTAATAGAACAATACATCACACATATTGTTAACTATGGTATAGAAAAAACAACATTTCCTGATTCATGGAAAATCTCAATAGGTCATCCACGGCCTAAAGTAAACAAACTTGTAGAAATGTCGGATCTTCGTGTTATAAGTATCCTAATACTTTGCATGTCTAAGATATTAGAAAAACATAATTTTTCTTAAATATACGAATATTTTGAATATGTCAATAACGTTTTCAGAAAAAGTCAAGTACATTTAACTCTTGGTACACATTGCTGACGGACTGATCAATAACTGGGATGAAAACTAGTTTAGTGTTTTGACGCTTCTTGATTTTTCAAAAGCGTTTGATACCATTAATCACATATTACTACCGAAATTTGGATATTACGACTTTTCTGATTTTTCACTGTCTATTATAGGTTTTTGCCTCCATAACATAAAGCAGACGATTGAAGCAGGTGGAGGAGATTTGGATTATGTTAACTTGATAGCATGTGTACCCCAGGGAAGTATTGTTGGTCCCCTGCTTTTTATGATTTATACAACAGATATATTGAAATCTATAACCAAGTGTGATGTTCAGGCATATGCGTATGACAGTCAGCTCATACTGAGTTTTCCTCGATGGACCTCGATGAAAGTATATCTCATAATTTGAAACTTAATTCAGTGGGATCAAAATTGATGGTTTTTTCTCCCATAACCCAATATATGTATTTTAAAAATGATCTGAACATTTTCATATATGGTACCCCGCTGACAATACTTAAACAACGGAAAATTCAGGTTTAACATTCGATAATGATCTCAGTTTCAGAAGTCACATTAACAATGTCTTCAAAAGAGTGTTTCTCTAGCTCAAAACATTATATAGTGACAGATTCATATCGAACACGAATTTGCGAAAAAGTCTTCGTGAATCTCTCGTTCTTTTGCAATTTAAATATTATATGTGTGATTGATGACTTGTTTACTTTATGGTAATTCCTGATCACTTAAATGAAATGAATAAAAAATACTACCAGTAGAATTTAGACAAGAGTGTTTTTTATTCATTTCATTTAAGTAAATATTATGACTTTATATATGGGCCTTGTCTTGATAATGCCTAAGATTCAAAAGATACACCATTTCCCGTAATTTTTTATAGTCTTCGACGCTGACAACTCAAATGAATATGTAATACACTAACACAACAAGCGGATACACACTTCTCTGATTCACATAACCTCACGAAAATAAGACAACAAACGTTCAATTCAAACAACATCTGAATACCAACAATTTATATATAATATTCAGAAATCTAAGTGATCTTATCAAAACGTTTTGGTATAATGAGACATGCTTCATTCCAATCGAAACATCCATCTGAATAGTAGCAATTTGATTGAATTCGAAAAGAATACGCGACGTTCACTTGATGGATCTAGCCGCATCAAGTAGGTCAGGTAAATCGAGTGCTGGCTCTGCGGTCTCATATAAGGCATGATAGATTTTAACAGTGAAATTCTATTGACGAGTTCAGTCTTTCAGGTACTCTGTTAGGGTATTCTAATATTCAATAACGTTCGTTGGCCTTTTTTTACCTGCCGTCATGTTATTTGCTTCTCTTGAACTTCTGAAGGTTCACGAAAGAAACTGCAGTCTAGACCAAACTGACAAGGCAGCTGTGGCAAAACACGCACTCAGTGGAGGAAACCACAGGATTTTGTTTGAAAACACGGAACTCATCAGGGATAACATAGCCAACTGATTCGGGGGGCAATAGAAATCCACAAACATACGGATAATTTCAACAGAAAAAACACGTTACGAATACCACTTTGAAAAAGTATCAATAGAAATATTGACGCTATAACTCAACCCTCTAGTTTCTTGCAAACTAGACACCCATGCAATCTGAAAGGGCCACCCTTCCCTTCATGAAATAATGACGGAGGGGCCGTTTTGTGTTGCAACGTTGCCAAGCGTAATTTAATTCTTCAATGTGATTACTAATGACAAAGTTCAGTGAGACTGCGAGTTTACTGAACATGTTGATTATTTCTGTGATAAAAGCAAAAGTTTGATGCTCAGAATAACAAAAGACAATAGAGAGGCCTTTTCCATCCTTACATTGATGGCAGCATAACTTTGTTTGTTTACGGCAAGTAAGTTGGACCATAAAACAGTGGCGGTTGGTTTAGTTGATAATCGGAGGGATATTATATATTTATAATATAAATCATTTCAGGTGAAAATG